>SNVD02004405.1:0-196984 GCA_013180625.2 Boswellia sacra | reverse complement strand
TGGTCAACAGATCAAGTAAACTGAAGCATCCACCCCTATCTTTCTATACGCAAGGAGTCCCCAACTTGGAGTTGCGTTACTCTCGCCACTGTAGAACACGAATATGCAGCCATTTACTATCACAAATTATCACAATGCATCAATCACGAACTCCGACGGTACCAGCATATCATTTGCCGTTAAGGGTAGAAAATATATCAAATATTGAATTTAAACCATGCTGTCGACTGTGGTTTAGCTCCTCTTTCTGATGCTAGCTAGTTCAAGAGGCATATACTTTGCTTGTTATTTGCAATTGGTCCCCGCTTCCAGTAGTGCACCGAGCGAAAAAGGTTGGCCATTCTTTTTGCAGTATTATTTATGCATCCATTTTATTATATTTTAATATGCTGTGTCGCACGTGAGTCTAATATAGATATACAATCCTCTAATTTTCACATTGCTCACATTGGGCATATGATTCACCTATTTGCTTACTAATCTGCATGTGTTTAATACATTACACAATCCTGCTTAAGGTTAACAGTTTGGAACATTTGTTAGCCTATGTTTATTCCTTGGCAGAACTGTCAATTCAAGAGTTTGGAACTTGTAATTCAAACATGGAAAGAATCTGTTAGATTTTGCGGATTAACTCAACCAACCCAAACAGTGCCCAGTGCGTAAATGGGGAATAGTTTGTTAGTTTATATCTTTTCATGTTTTCAACACCCAAAAAAAAGAAAGAAAGAAAGAAAGAAAGAAAGAAAGAAAGAAAGAAAGGTGACAGTTGGTAAATATATCATGCAAGCTTCAGAGTTCCTCTCAGGATTTAATTAAAAAGAAGTAGATATCAGGTTGGTGGGGTACCCAATACAAAGAACAGAAGCTTGAAGCAGCTATTTGATGCTTTTTTTTCTCTGGCAAATGCCTTACTGAAAAGGAAACCTCTTGGCCCTTCTTTTCCAGGGAGGTGAACGACAAACTTGAAAAGCATAGCTGCTCAGCAGCAGCGATTACTCACCCTTCTGACAGTTGCTTATGGAAGTCATGAGTTTTGGACAATTTCCCTTTTTCTAAGGCATCTGTATTTTCTGGATTCATTTTTGCTGTTTATCTAACAAATTGCTTTTGGTTTCATTTAGAACACAATGATAATAAAACAGAAAAGAATATTTGAAATGACAATAAATCAGGAAAATAGAATTGCAATCTGAGGTGAATATTTACAATTCCATTTTTTTTTCTTGTACTAGAGCTGCCGATACAGTAGCCTTCTGTAATGGGAAATGAAAGCAACATTACCTAGATAAACGTTAAAAAAAGGGGTCACAGCTTGTGCCTTTTTGTCTATGCAATGCAGACCATACCAGAGGTGTGGTCTTATTCCCTGCTTCCCCAGTCCATAAAGATTTACTCCATTGGAAAAAAGTCACTGCACTTATACAAGCAAGAGACAATGCATAAGTCTTGTTGACACTTGACAGTTTTCTTTTTTTCTTTTTCCCTATAGATTCTTCAGCAACAAAGGGTGATTCTGTCACAGATTTGATTTTTCTACAATTTTGGATTTTATATAAGAAGCATACCCATCATGGATTCAAATTTATGTTTCGTCTCTACAATCATTTGATTGGAATACGACCATCCCTTCAGACTTAATTTATGATTATAATCTATACATATATCACAACTAAAAGTTTGAAACCTGAAAATCCATATATTTTGCCCCTCATTTCTAAATCATGTTAACAAGTGATCAGTCTGAGATTTCGAGAGTGCCTTAAGAAGAGCACAATCCAATGAACAAAATTAAGGCAATCAGCATATTGATAGCAAAACCATTACATTTGGAATTGCAGATGATAAAGAAAATAAATCCCTACAATCATGACCATGTGAGATTGAAAAATTTCATCCTCAAAAGCACTTTAGTGTCTGTTTTCCTAAGATACAATTGAATGCTCACAAAACACATTGACTTGTCAGCTATGACAAAGTCAGCGTGACATAGCCCTCCTTAGAGATGATCAGCAAAGTTGGCTGAAAAAACCTTACAGCTTTGCACCTCAGCAGTTAGCACATGAACTCTCAGCCAACTATTTAAATCTATTGGTGCCAAAACCTCGCCTTGATGCATCTTTTGTCAAGATCATTCCACTCATTGTCAATCCTGTTGGTTCTTTTGAAACTTCTTGATCAAAACCATCCAGAGCAATCTGATCATCTCGGCATTCAGGAGAGCAAAATGCACTTAAGTAACTGCAAGAGCATAGTTTATTGCCATCAAAGTAGTGTATAAACTGCAGCAAAACAGAGAACCATACTGTCTAAGCAACAAAAAGAAATTATGCAACAATACAAGGGCATTCTTATCTAAAGTCTATCGAAAAACAGAGAAGGGATGGAGGCAGCTTCATGCACAAATATTCTTCTTCTTCCTCTAACTTATCACATTGGACTACAGTTATTTAAATTTAGAATGGAAGGCATAGAGTTCAGGTGCGCTATATTTCATGGGTACTCATGAAGCTTAACCATAAAAATGCCTAGAGGCACATACTGTATAATTGAATTAATTAACTGAAACTATGATTTTCAGCATGTTAACAGAAAAGATAACAGGTATTGGTAACAACTAGCTCATTGCTGTAACTTCATTCAAAGAATTAAGTAATTGCAAAAACATTTTATGCCCTGACATTAACATAGTGGCGTGTTAACTGTGGAATATTTAATGCTTTTGGAGACAAGAAAAAAGGGCATCAAATAAACCAAGAAATCCAGGAAATGGTAATATGTAACGAAATTACTATTCTAGACAGAGATAAAATATGTTGAGTTAGGTGTATTTGGAAGTGTTTTAAAAATCTTGACTAAAATTGTCTAGCAAGCACTACATTAAGTGATTTTTAGCTGTTTGAAAAATGAAAGTTCATCATTAGTGGTTATAAACCAAAAAGATGACCAAAAAAAAAAAAAATCAATAAAAAAGTAAATGCTATAAAATTCTATTATTTATCTTGTCAATTTTCAATTGGGGATGTACATACGACAACAAAATTATCCATCGAACTGACAATCCTCAAGAGTTGAAAAGTACGTAATTCTAACACGTTCAATTTCCCTAAGCTTTACCATCCACATCCAAACACAGAATAAAACAAACTAAAATAAATAAATAAAGAAGAAAGAACAGAACGGAAACGAGCACTTACCCATACATGTAAACATCCGCTGCCTCCTGCAACTTCTTCTTGCACAAAGAGCAAGCTTTAAGAAAGCCACCAAACCCTTCATCAATCTTCTTCTTAGTAGATTCGGAGTCATCCCTCTCACTCTCAGTCTCATGAGTCTCAGTCTCAGGCGAACCCAATGTCCACAAAACCCGGCGAGGAGGCTGCTGCTCCCGTGGCTTCTCATTGATGACTGTGGCAGGACGTTTCTTGATCTCAAACAAACACTCAACGGGGCGGCTCTGGTTGAACACTCCCAATTCCCCATGGCTCGATGACCTGACAGCCCGTGTGCGTAATTTAGACATGTTCACTAAACACCGATCGCTTCAGCTTCGGGCTTCAACCTTTAGGGTTAAAAGGGTTTCTTGGAAGAGAAGCAAAGGGTAAAGATTTATGAGATCTTTGTGTAATATTTGCGAGCAGGAATGAATAAATTTTATGAATTTGATGTGATTGTTTGAAGAATTTTTAACAGAAGAGAGCGAGGTTGATCATGGTTTGAACTGGTAAGTGGTAGAATTAGAGAGCTTGATTGGGAATGGGAGCTTTGAGTGAGCGAGCGAGTTAGTTTCAGTTCGCGCCTTCTGCGGTTTGATTTATTATGGCTTCCGCGGAAGAGTTACCCACTTTTGGATTTATGAATATTGGGCTTTTCAACTTGAATAACGGCCTATTAAACGAAATTGGACTCGGCCTTTAGCAGTTGAAATGCGTACTGGCCCAACTATTGGGCTCTGGCTACTGCTTCTGTTTGTGAAGTGAGTTTCCAACTTTAATATATAATAAGGATTCTCTATTCAGCCGTGACTTTACCATAACTTTTTCGAATAATATGATTGGTTGCGTTAAAAAAATGAATTAACGAAGAAAGTAAAAATCCATGTATCACCATCTCTTTAAAAGCTGAGATAAAACTAAAATAAAGAGGCAATCATTGTTCAATATTAGATTGTTGTTATATAGCCCTATCTGTGATGAAAATTATAATCAAATAAAATGTAACAAAACTGTAACAAGGGTGCAAATGAAAGGAAACTAAAATATGAAGAATGGATGTACGAGAGAGAAAGAATTCTTGTACATCAAAGCATTCGGGTTCATTTCACAACCCAAGGACTTTATTTATAATACACAAAAGCTAATGAGAGATTAGCAACTAATTAAATGTATTTCAAATAGAGATCTTTACATGTGTGATCAAAATTAGTTGGCTTCCTTTAATTCTTCCACGCATAGGCTAAGTAATAGGTGAATTGTACATGTCAAATTCATGTGGCAGATTCTAGAGAAGCCACACGTAATAAATGGTGGAACACCACCTATTATATAACACTTCTCTTTGGGGTTCCACCAATTTTTCATATAACTATATTTGACTTCACCAAAGAACAGCCCAGTGGGATAAGAACCTTCGCAAGAAAATACAATTATATAATGAATTGAAAAAGTGGTGTTAGATTGCAACTGCCTCCTTAAAAAACTTGTCAAGAAAACCCATTGGGACAAAACCTAATCGAAGAAAAAAAAGAGTATAGTGCACATGTGTCCAGGATATATTTGCTATCTTGATAAATAATTCTTTGATAGGTACTCCCCCGATAGTGGCAGAAATAGATTGTGCTTCATCTACCAGAGATTTTCGTGGAAAAATTAGTATATGATATATCGCATTAGTATGTAATTACAACTTAAATAAAATGCATGTCAAGTTCGCCAAGACTGACAAGTGCTAAATGTAATCACATCATTGCAAGTATACAAAATTCATCAAGTTTTAGGTGACAAGTTAAACTTTGTACAAAGTGACCTTGTTTTCTTATTTTATCAAGTAGGCCAACTTAACCAAAATTGTGTCATTTTCAATCAAGTCATGCTATTGACGATGGATTATTTATCATTTCCACATTTTAATCAAGGATATCAATTTCCTCAAAAGCTTTAACCTTTTTGTCTCCGCTAGGAGTGGTCTAAACTGGAAAATAAATCTCCACCAGGAGTAATCTTGACTGGGAGATAAGTCTCTATCAGGAGTAGTTAGGCTTGGAACCGGGGCGGGGCGGGTACGGGGCAGCAAGTATCCAGCCCCGCCCCGCTGAAATTTTTTTTGCCCCGCCCCGCCCCATTGCCCCTTTGCGGGGCGGGGCGGGGCGGGGCAAAAAAATTTTCAGCGGATCCATACCCGCCCCGCCCATATTTAAAATATTACATAACACCCCTATAATCTTTATATTTTTACGATTTCATCCCCTGTAACATTTACATTTTTACAAATAACTCCCTTATCAATTTCTCATCATATCATTTATAACTATGATCATTTTTTAACAACATAAAAATAATAAATCTTTAAACTAAAATTAAAATGGTTGTATATTAATACTTGATTTTATTAATAATAATGTTATATACTCTATTAAAAATATGTTAAAAGTGTATTGTTGCTTGTAAATTAGTTAATTGATAAATTTTAAAATAATTGATAATATAATTAAATAATTTTTTAATGGCATGTTGATTTAATTTCAATCTAATAATAGTAATAATATGATTGGTGTATGCTAATTAATTAATATTATAAATATTCATGAAACATTAATAATTTAATTAATCAATTAAAATTAATATAAATCATATATTTAAAGTTATAAGATTATTTTTATCATATTTCTATTTACATATTTAGAAAGTAATATATTGATTATATTAAAGATATACATTTCTAAAATAATCCTGGTAGTATTACAATAATTTAATTAGTACTTAGTAATCTATATCAAGATTGTAGATGTTATACAAATTTAATTACTATATAAAAATATTTAATTACTATTTGATTTTATTAGCAATAATGTTACATACTTTATTAAAAATAATGTTAAAAGTGTATTATTCTTGTAAGCTAGTTAATTAATATTTTTTCAAATAGTTGATAATACAATTAAATAATTTTTCAATAGTATGTTGATTTAATTTTAATATAATAATAGTAATAATATGATTGGTATATACTAATTAATTAACATTATATATATTTATGAAACATTGATAATTTAATTAATTAATTTAAATTACCAATTTACGATAAATAATATATTTAAGGTTATAAGATTATTTTTATCATATTTCTATTTACATATTTAGAAAGTAATATATTGATTATATTAAAGATATACATTTTTAAAATAATCTTGTTAATATTGCAATAATTTAATTAATACTTAGTAATCTATATCAAGATTGTATATATTATACAAATTTAATTACTATAAAATACAAATATTTAATTACCATTAATTGCCATTTGATTATATTAGTAATAATGTTACATACTTTATTAAAAATAATGTTCAAAGTGTATTATTACTTGTAAACTAGTTAATTGATAATTTTTTAAATAGTTGATAATACAACTAAATAATTTTTTAATAGCATGTTGATTTAGTTTCAATCTAATAATAGTAATAATATGATTGGCATATATCAATTAATTAACATTATGTATTTATAAAACATTCCTAATTTACTTAATTAATTTAAATTATAAAAAATCATATGTTTAAGGTTTTAAGATTATTTTTATCATATTTCTATTTACATATTTAGAAAATAATATATTGATTATATTAAAGATATATATTTTAAAAATAATCTTGTTAATATTACAATAATTTAATTAGGACTTAATAATCTATATTAAGATTGTATATATTATACAAATTCAATTATTATAAAATACAAATATTTTATTTTGTCATTATAACATGACTAAATTGATGTTAATATATTAAAAGATGTTAATTATTAATTAAAATGTAATTTTTATTAAAGTATTTGCATTGGTTGTAAAATTATTAAGAATTTATATATAAAAAAAGTTTAACAAATATAACCTAAAAAATTACATCACAGTCCTAAAATTTTAAAATTTTAGAAACACACCCTTGAACCTTGCGGGGCGGGGCGGGTCTACGGGTCCAAGCGTTGGACCCGGACCCGGATCCGCCCCGGCCGGGGCAAAAAAATTTTGCCCCAGACCCGCCCCTATGAGGCTTCGGGGCGGGTCCAGACCCGCCCCATTGGACCGGGTCCGACCGGGGCCCCGGATCCAATGGGGCAAATGCCCAAGCCTAGGAGTAGTCTCCACCAAAAGAAGTTTCGATTGGGAGATAAGTGATATAGCTCGAGGGTTTCAACTTTGAGAGATTATGGAAATCAAATTCCCTTAAAAAGAGGAAAATCTATCACTTTACTAGGTGTTCAAATGAATAAGACTGATGACAAAATTTTAGTTGGGGCACTAGTATAAGATTAGTATGAAAGATAATCAATAGATAATATATTAATAGTAAGAACAACGATAAAATACAAACAGAAAATATGAATGGTAAAGATTAAGATATCTCGTTACTCAAATCATTTCGTGTCTTGAAAAAATATAAAACTTTAAGATGAGTGGTCTTCTGTTTGTCAAAACCTTCAAGAACATTTGTCTCAACATCTTTTCCTTTGTTTTTCCTTTGTTTTTTCTAGATGCATGGTAAAGATCTACAAAGTTTTGAGACATGGGGGAATTTTGAGTCTAGTAGCCCTTTGTACCATATCTGTAATAAATATCATCACCAACCGATCTTTTTCTTTCACTCATTTTGTTTCTATAATCATCTTTTTTTCTGATGACCTTCCTTGTCACTTTTATAATCAAAAGAGTTATAACTGTCGCTTCTACAATTTCTCTGTCTCCATCCTCGTCAACATCCATGTTCACGTCCTCATCCATGTCTTTTGTTTCGATTATCATTTTTGTAAGTGTTTGCATTTGCTTTAGGAATTGGTAATGAACCAGTTGGATGTGATCGTTCATTTTGTAGTAAAATTTCATTATTCTTCTCAGCAACCAACAAACATGTGATTAAATCGAAATATCATTTAAAATGACGCTCTCGATAAATTTGTTGCTGAACGATATTTGAAGAGTGAAATTTTGATAGAGTCTTCTCAATTTTGTTTATCTCAATCATTTCTTGATTGCATAACTTCGACCTTGAAGTAATCTTAAAAAGTGTTGAGTTATAATCAACAACCATTCTGAAGTTTGAAATCGTAGGTTATTCGAAACTTGTTGAACTTGAGGAAAGATAATATGTATCTAATGATGAAATATTTCTTTCAGGCTTTTTCATAAAATTAGTAGGTCTTATGTATCAAGATATTCAGATTGCAAATTGTTATTGAAATGATAATTTCTTCTTGCTTTTGCTTGTAAAGTAGTTTGGTTTCCTTTCTTGTTAGTGTCCTCAAGCTTCATTTCTCGTGAATGATATTTGACATTTCTTTGCACATTGTATATATTTTTCTTCATTCTCATTGAAAGCAGTAAATTGGAGGCTTATAATATTTGACATCTTCAAAATATTTTTTCAAACTTTCTCTATTTTCTTCTTGATGCTTCCTCTGATTTCTTTAGTTGTATAACATAGAAATAACAAGAACAAAATAATATTAGAAAATTAAACTAGCATTACTTGTTGATGTGGAAGGATCCAACAAAGAGCATACTTATAAAACTAGAGCTATTTATGCTGATAATGTGTGATGAAAATTCTAATCAAATAAAACGTAACAAAAGTGTAACAAGGTTGCAAAATGAAAGGAAACTAAAATATGAAGGATAGGAGTGGGATAGAGAAAGTATTCTTGTACATAAAAGCGTTCGGGTGAATCATTTCTCAACCCAAAGACTTTATTTATAATACACTTAAGCCAATGAGAGATTGGCAACTGATTAAATGCATGTCAAATGGAGATCTTTACATGTGTGATCAAAATTAGTTGGCTTCCTTTAATTCTTCCACGCATAGGCTAAGTAATAGGAGAATTGTACACGTTAAATTCATGTGGCAGATTATGAAGAAGCCACACGTAATAAATGGCGCATGGAACACCACCTATCATATAGCACCTTCAAATTTCTTTGATTTTTCAGGAAACGATAGTGAAGAATATGGACAGCACGATTTAAAGTACAAATTCTTTTAGCGTGATTAAAGCAAGCAACGAAGAATGATACGACATCTTTTAAGATGTTTATGGGACGATCGATGAGAGAATTGCTTCGTCCATCAACAACAATAAATATAAACTTGTCAACAACCTAACATGCAAATCAACAGCTGTGCACCTGCGGTGTCCTTTCGGCATATAAAATTAACATATACTTGCACAGGTAATAGTCCATTGCTATCAAGATAAAAGACTTGAATTCCCAGCTGTCCACTACTTTCGACTAATAAAATCATCCTCAAAAAGGCTATAATTAATGTAGAGTTGTGGACTCCAAGATTGAGCTACAGCCTTCATGCATATGCATCCACAAAAATCTCAATGCATGATATACATATTATAGTCCACCCAAAAGTTTCAGCTACCAATCAATGCTGTTGCATCGTTTTTTTTTTTCCTTTCTTCAATAAAAAATTCGTGCTCTTATATAACACTTGTCACCTTGCATGGGAATTGTAAGGCCAAGTGTAACGCAACCATAGCTTCAGCTTCTATAAAATTCGCTATTATCTGTATTTATTCCTAGTATTACGAGTACAAAAGGCTAGCTTCTTGCTTTTGGAATGTTAAGTTAGAAAGTAGTAAATTAATACGATGAAGTTTGCCATGGTGATCAAAGCTAATAATTACCTGTTCGTTTTGACTCTCTATTTGTCTTCTGCGTTGCTTTCTCTTGGTTACCATGAACTTCCTAGAGAGAAAACGGACATCGACCGATGTATAGACCGATGCCGTGGAGTGGTGGAGGATGTTTCAAGCTTATTTGATTGCGCAGCTCGTTGTGATAGCGAATACAGTCCTGAATTGGAACCGGAGGGCGGTGGACGGGGGCTCGACCATTACTGCCAGCAACGTTGTCAATCCGAGGAAGGTCGCAGCTGGGAGCAACAGCAAGAATGCCAGAGCCGTTGTGAGGAGGAAGAGAGGGAGAGGGAGAGGGAGAGAGAAGTACGGGAGAAAGAGAGAGAGCAGCGAAGGGAGCGACGAGAGCGAGAAGAAAGAGAGGAAGAACGAGAAAGAGAGCAGCAAAGGAAACGAAGAGAACAAGAAGAAAGAGAGCAACGAGAGCAAGAACGAGAAAGAGAGCAGCAAAGGAAACGACGAGAGCGAGAGGAAAGAGAGCAACGAGAGCAAGAACGAGAAAGAGAGCAGCGACAAGAGGAAGAAATTAGTGAACGAGAGGAAAGAGAGCGACAGAGAGAATGGGAACGAGAAGAAAGAGAGAGACATACAGAACGAGAACGAGAAGAAAGAGAGCGAGACTGGGAACGAGAACGACAAGAAATTAGTGATCATTACGCACGAGACCCAGAAGAAGACTACGAGGAATGCTTGGAAATATGCCGGAAGCAAACGGCAAGGCAACAACCACCGCGCAAGAAAAGGTGCAAGAGACGATATGAAGACCTAAAAGGAAAACAAGAAGAAGAAGATGGAGATCATGACCAAGGAGGCAGAAATGGTGGACACCATCATAAGCCGCATCAACCCTACGAGCAATGCCGAAAACAATGCGAGAGGCAGGAGAGAGGAGAGCAACACCAGAAACAATGCAAGAGCTGGTGCAAGCAACAGAGAGAAAAAGAGGAAAGGAGACGAAGGGGAGAGCAAGACCATCAAAGAGAGAGGAGGGGACAAGATCAAGAGCAGCAAGGGAATAATCCTTACTACTTCAACGCGCAGAGATCATTCCAATTTCTGTTGAGGTCCCAAGAGGGTCATATGAAGGTTTTGCAGAGGTTCAGTGAGAGCTCTGAACTTCTTCGCGGAATCGACCATTACCGATTGGCCATTGCAGAGGAGAATCCTAGCACTTTGGTTGTCCCACACCATTCTGATGCTGACATTATCCTGGTTGTCATAAAGGGTGAGGGAACTCTCTAGTTTCAATTTGTTGATTACAATATTTGCCAAACAAATTGAACAAAAATATGAGAATTGATTCGTTTTTTATTTTTGTTACAGGAAAGGGAATAATTATTTTTGTGTCAAATGAAAATAGAGAGTCCTTCCACGTAGAGCTCGGAGAGGTACTTAGAATTCCTGCTGGTACTACTCTATACCTGATTAATCAAGATAATAATGAGAAGCTACAAGTTGCGATGCTCGTCCATCCTGTTAACATCCAAGGCCAATTCAGGGTACTTAATTATAATAATTAACTTGTAACTGTGGATCCTGTTCCTTTATTATTTCTTCTCTAAATAGTGTTTGGCATGTAAATTTTGAACTTGTCCGGCGCAGGGATACTTTGCTGCTGGATCTGGAAACCCAGAGTCATATTTCAAAGTTTTCAGCCGTGACATCCTTGAGCACGCTCTTAATGTAGAGTTGTTTTATTTTTCTCTTCTAGTTTTTTCACTATTATTTTGGTTTATCACTACAAATTCTGGTTGCATATATGCTTTCTGATATGTTCTTTTATCAGACACCAAGTGACGAGCTAGACAAGCTCTTTGAAGGGCAGCAGAGACAGCACGGCGCAATCAGGAGACTCACGCCAGAGCAACTCAAAGCACTCGCCCAACATTCTTCGCAGAAGCAACGAGACAAAGAATCCAGGGGCCCATACAATCTGCTTAGCCGAAAACCTCAGTATCATAACAATTTTGGACAGTTTTTTGAGGCCTCACCCAAGGATTACGATCAGCTACGAGAAATTGGCGTCTCTGTCGCTTATGTTGAAATTAAACAAGTAATTAAAGCAATTATTTTCACTACAAAGCGTTAAGGTCTTTATAGTGTAATTTTATTTTATTTTTATTTTTCTTTTGTCTGCAGGGAGCAATGATGGTGCCACACTATAACTCCAGGACCACAACAGTTGTCGTCGTAGTAGATGGAAGAGGACGCTTAGAAATGGGTTGTCCGCATCTTTCGCACCAGAGCCAAGGATCAGAGGAAAGAGGAAAACAAGGTGAGGAACGACAACAAAATAGTGGACAACTCCAAAAGATCACCACCCAATTGTCTCCAGGTGATGTCTTTGTAATCCCAGCAGGTCATCCTATTGCTGTGGTTGCTCAAAATGAGAATCTGCGGATGGTTGGGTTCGGGATCAATGCCCTGAACAACCAGAGGAACTTTCTTGCTGGTAGGAGGGCTATTAGAACTATGACACTACTATCACATTAATTAATCAAGTAAATTATGCAGTAGAATTCTATATATAGTACTAATAGTAATTACTTTACTAGCTAATTGGTTGCTATCTGCTATGAAGGGAAAATTAACATAATGAACCAAGTGGAGAGAGCGGCTATGGAGGTCGCATTTAATGTTCCAACAAGATTGATTGAGAGGATATTCAGTAACAATCCCAAAGAGTCTTTTTTTGTAGAGGGGCCTGAACTGGCCAGGCTTGGAGAGGAGCAACAGAGGCTAGGAGAGAGAGGGAACTCGTTGCCATCAATGATGAAATCACTGGTTTCTTCCAAGTGGTTGAATGATCATTAAACAAATGAGCAGAAAAGATCGTTTATGTTATATATGTAAAGTGTATCATAAGTGAAAGGCAGAGGATATGGGTCAAGAGAGAGCTGCAGTACTCAACGCCAGGGAGGCAAGGTACTAAGCTTTTGTTTGTAATTAGAAGTACTTTTGCTTTCTACTACGAATAAAAAGTTATTGGTTACAATTATGTTTATTGAAGCGAGAAATTTTAGCGCAGGAACTTCGTTTGGTTGCAAAGTGTTATCTGAAAGACATTTATGTTCACATATGTATGCAAATTAAATATATAGTATATATACATACAAATTTTTAAATTTTATACCGTAAAGTTGGGCTAGTGGAAAACTTTTGCTCGCAAAGCGTGTATGTATATGTATATGTATATGTATATGTATATGGATGGATATTTTAACTTAAAATTTTTAACTTAATTTCAGACATTAATTAATGATTATTTATCTCAATAATTTAATGGTTCATATTATTGATGATACCAGTGAGATTGTTGATGAGCTGGTATCATTAAATGTGATTTTTTTACTTTTAATCGTAACAGTGAATTGATTAGATGGTGGATTGATAAGATGAATGATCATTAATTGACGTCTGGATTTAACTTAAAAATTTTAAGTTTCGGTATCCAAACCTTATATATATATATATATATATATATATATATATATATATATATATATATATATATATAATATATATATATATATATATATGTATGTATGTATGTATGAACTAAAATAAGTTATTACTGATGGTAATCAGGGGCTTTGCATGTGGGGGCCGTTCTTATTTTACCGTAGGAGTTTGACTTAGCACATCCGATCGTATTCCCCCAAGTTAAAAAAAGATCGACAATTTATCTTTTCAGAACTACCGTCCCACTAAAAAAATTATTTTTGTGATAGGATCTGTTTCTCGTTAAAATATAATGAAATCACTTTTTTTTTCTCGATTCTGCGATTAGCAAAGGTGTTCATATGCACAAGTGGAATAGGTGAAGAGGTTAGATTTATCTCAACAGAATTAAAAGTTATAATACGGTTCATAATACTAGGGCAACAGGTATAGTAAACAAAATCATACGAAAAGGTAAAGGAGATATGAAATAACCATAACTGATGCATCTAATGGATATGAAGTGGTTGATATTATCCCTCAGGGATCAGAACTTCGTGTTTCAAAACGCAACTTTATCAAACATCAACCATTAACAAATAATCATAATGTGGGTAGATTTAGCCAGGAAGATGCAAAAAATAGTTCTTCAAGATCCACTACAGGTCCAAGGCCTGTGCTTTTTTTTGGTATTTGTTTTATCAAAAATCTTTTTTGTTCTTAAAAAGAAACAATTTGAGAAGGTTCAGTTGTAATAAATTTCTAGAAACGTGGATTTATACACATCAAGTTTGTAAAAAGAACCAAATTTTGTTGGCAATTACATAATCCATGATAAAAAAATTATGAAAAGTCTTCTTGCTTGTTTATATTCTTTTTCTATCAAAATGTAGGGAATTTCTTTCATAGTACTCCTAACCACTAACTAATTTTATATATATATATATATATATATATATATATATATATTGTGAAGCTATTTGGCTTTACCCTTGTTTGATTTTTCAATCAAACTTGGAGGGGTGTGACTATGTCACTATTGTCAGATTTAAGTATCATAGAATGTGCTAATCAATTTTTTTTTAATAGAGTCAAATTCGACTAGAACTAGATACTAAAATAGGAAAAATAAGTGGGGAAGATAAAGCAAGGAAGGATAAATGAGGAGAACAATGGATTATTGAAGTTATTATTTATCATCCTAGTTAGAGATGACAAAATCCAGGTGCAGGTGTGGGTTTTACATTTCTGCACCTAGACTAGGTTATGTGGTGTCTTGCCCGATCACCAGATTTTCCTTGGAATTTTGGCATGCGGTGCAGGTGTGGGTTTCCTCCGCTATATATTCCTCTCCCCGCACCCAGAGTTTACTAGGAATAAATCCTCGGATTTCTCCAGTTTGTGAATGATTTTTCTTGTTGGGCTGGGCTGAATAAATTTCCTCTGAACTTTTTTTGGGCTAACTAATTTAATATGGGCTTAAGTCCATTAAAGGGTCTTTCTTTAAATTTGTTTTGGGCCTTTTTAAATTATATTACAAAGCCTAATATATTTTACAAATGTGATAATGTTAGGCATATTAATTTTAAATTATTGTAAAAAAATTGATTTCGATTTATTTACTTATTTTTATATATTTGTGGAATCACAAATCTATAGTGATTTTAATAGTGATTAAATCTCCTTGTCTCAACCATAATAAGATTTTGTACCACTATTATGATAGTGACAAATGTTTTAGAAAATGTTTTCATTGTTATATAATTTTTGCGAAAAACAAATGAATTTCTTTATTCTTTCTCTTGCTAATGTTGATTAAATTGATTAACACATGACTAATATAATACATTATATACATATAATTTTAATTTTTTAAAATATATTATATTATTCGATGTGGGTGCGGGGCGGGGAGGGTGTATACTGCACCTGAACCACACCCGGATATAAATTTGCAAAACTTCACCCGTCCTTGCACTTGAACCCCGCAAATCAGGAAAAAAGTATCCTCGGAAAATCCGAATACCCACACAACCCGATTTTTTTTTGCCATCCCTAATCATAGTCTTCGAAACTAGAAAGGGATGTGGAAAATTCCCTTTTTGGTGTCAAAATTATAATGGTTCTTGATTTCAGTCGTAAAAAATTCCTATTCTAAGTTTCGATTTCTTAGCTTGGATACTTTTAGGTTTATCACAACCTTTTTTTTTTTAATTTCTTACGTATATTGATAATTGTATACGTAAAATTAAGTAGTTGAAATTCCTTTTCCTGATACAAAAATTTGTACTTGTCACACTAACAAAATCTGATGATAGCCTTTATGTAGAGTAGTTTCCAATGAGTCAGAATTTTTGAAAATACCATATGTCAAAACGCTACAGGATTTTGGTAACAGATATGGAGTTACATTTTATAAGGATTATAAATTAACGGTTAGTTTGGAATTGCTATTGCTGTAAAAAAAAAAAAGCTTTTTTCTGTAGCAACAGGAACCAAAGGGTGTTTGGGATTGCTTTTACACCTACTTCAAAAAGAAGCTACTGTAGAAAAAAGTTGGATTTATAAGGACCTTAAAAGCTGCAAGTCATCTACTTTTGGAGACCTACTTCTGCTTTTAAAATAATAAATGTTTGAAATGTCCTTATTAGAAAAATAAAATTACAAAATTCCTTCATTTTTAATTTTTTATAAAATATACTTAATTAATAACTAAATATTTTTAATTATTTATTTTTATTTTTTAAAAAAATTTAGAAATATCATATTTAAAAAAATTGCAAAAACTAAAAAAAAATTAAAACAGTAGCTCTAGGGGTCACTGGACTGCTGCCGGTAATTGTTCTTGTGGCGCGTCTGGCAGCACCACTGGCACCTCCATGATCGCCGACGTGCAATTTGACATTTTGTGATGGTTTTCACTGCAAAAGGCGTGCCGTTTTGCAGTAGAACACGCTGAATTTACAGCCAAAAAGTTTTGTCGTGTTCTGCTACAAAAAGACACGCCTTTTGCCATGAAAACTAGCATGGAGCGTTAGACCGAATGTCGGCAATCCAATCATGGAGGTGTTGTCGGATGCCCCACTGGAATGGTCGCTGGTGCTGTCTTCGACTGCAGTCCGGTGACCTCTCTTGCGACTATTTTAATTTTTTTGTTTTTGCAAATTTTTTAAATCTCATAAAATAAATTTAATTGATATATATATTATAAATTTTATATAACTTTATTAATTATAATATACATAGAAATATATTATAAATTTTATAAATAAATATCAATTATTTTATAAATGAATTTGTGCATTTATTACAAATATATTAAACTTAAATGAATTTGATTTTACTATTCAATGAAATTAAATTAAACATATATTTAATTATAAATCCATATATTTTACATAAATTAAAAAATAATTATACATTTTATTGATATTTATATAGAAAAGTAATTTATATAAAATTTGTTTAAAATTGTTAAATATTACAAATGAATATTATACGTATTTTTTTTTTGTCATTGTACATAATAAAAGTTACGACAACATCAATTTCAAACATTTTTATCTGTTTTTCAAAAGCAAAGTAATTTTTAAAAGTTGTTTTGCCGAATACCTTTCCACTTTTTTCTAAAATTGATTTTTTCTACGACAAAACAAAAACTGCTTGTTTATATAGCAATAACAATCCGCAACTGGCTCAAAGATATCTAAGATATCTTGGAGATTCTGTCTCGTTAATGCTACCAGCTTCCAGATTTTCTTGCCTAAGCTGATCAGCCCATAATTAACCTATAAGAACCCTCCGAGGCACGGCCATGTGGACATTTTTATTTATTTGCAGTCTATCTCCGACAGGTTTTTCCAAAACAGATGGCCAAATTCTCTGCTTCGTTGTACTTGCTTTTTGTCATGATCATGTTTGCTTCAGGTTTGCTCAATTTCTTCTATTGAATTCTTTGTCTATGTGGGGTGAAACTGGGAGACCTTTTTTTTTTTTTAATAAATTACTGGTTGTTGTTGCGTGCAGTCAATAGAATGGTGCCCAAAGTGAAGGGCTGTCAGCTCTGTACTATCGGTGGTGGGTGTCCGAATTTGAGTGCGTGCGAGGAAGTATGCCGTCCGTGTTACAGAGGAATCGGGGAAATAGTTGCAGCTTGTCGCGCTGCGGGCGGCGGAATCCCCTATGATCAGTGTGTATGTTCATTTAAACGTGGCGCCCCTTGTAACCCACCTGCTCCGCCCAGGTGTCCTGGAAAATGGCCACCTGCTGGAATTAGTCTTAATGCAACTCATGCTGAAAGCCAAAGCCTTTTATCATTAAACAAATAATTAAACCACCAAATTAGTGTCATCCTTGCCATAGAGATCTTTATCATGTTTTCATGCATACCTCTGAAAAGGAGAGACTATTTAGGTTGTGTTTGTTTATATTTTTTTCAAACTGTTTTCTGAAAATGTAAATTTTCTAATACATTTAAATTAATATCAATCACACATCATTTTAAAATTTAAAAAGATTTAAAATTAATCATATATTCTTTTTAAATTTTAAAAATAGAAACTTCAAATACACAAACAAAATTTGTTATCTTGTTTTAACTTATGGGAAGGGAAAAGTTTGTAACACGTAGCAAAAAGCAAAAGCATATTTATAATAGATAAGAGGATACAAAAATTATTCTTGTAAATTTTTTTAAAAAAGATTGATTGGTTAACATATTCATAATTTTCAAATAATTTCATACCTTTAATTTATATTATATTCATATATTGCTATAAAATATATTACATTTTATATTATTACTAATAGGATTTTAGCAAGGAGATATAATTTTAATAAATATAATTGCATATTTAAAAAATTATTTTTGACAAAGCATAATTTAATTTCCTATATTTAAACTTAGATTGTATAATTGGTAACTAAAAATTTAGGGTGGGACTATTTACACCCAAAACCAATTTTATTATTAAGTGTACTTAAATTAAAATCTAAATATTTAATAAAATACCTGAACAAATAAAACTTCATTTATAAAAAATAAAAATAAGAAGAAATCAAGGGGTGACCAACCACCCGGTCATGAGAGAAACATGAATCTAAATCTAGATTTGAAGATTTGGTAGCAAATTTGATTCGAAGTTGGAACAAGAGAAGTGAGTTTGAGGAGGATTTGACCAAACAAGAAGTTTATCTCAAGCACAAACAAACCAAGAACGATTCATTAAGTTCTGAATTTTTCTGCATCAACACTCAAAAGACAAGAGAGAAGCTAATTCGAGTGTTTAACCCGCAAGATAATTGGATTGGCTACTCCAAGGCAAATAAGGGCGGCACAGCAAAATTGGAAGTGATGCTAGCTAGTTCCGCAACGCCCGAGGAGCCCCCGAACAAACACCTAAACAATCCTAGGCGTGACAGAGACCACCTTGCAAACCCAATGCCACGCAAATTACCCGGTAACTATCTGCAGTGACGGAGCTAGAAAATTTAGTTAAAAGGGACAAGATTGAACTATAATATATGAAGATAATTTAATTCAAGTAATATATAGCTAGTTATGAAACTTAAAAGAAAACTTAATGTTATATATTTATATTATTTTGAAGGTCTATTTATAATACAATTTTAAATTGAAATCTTAAAAAAAATGATAAAATAGAATAATTAATAATTTATTTAATTAAAAATCCTAAATTTCATATTAATATATTCAAAGGTAGCTTATATGTAAAATGTAAAATTAAATGAGATAGAAAAATATTGATGAATAATGATGAAGGGAATATTATATACAATTTTTTGAAGAAAAAAATTAAAGAAAGTTTGAATTTGTACATATAAGTATTGATTTATAATCAATTAAAAAATATAAAAATGAGGTCTTCGAAAATTTTCTTGGCTCCAGCGGGGGCAACTGCCCCTCGTAGGCATATGCTGGCTCCGTCCCTGACTATACGCCACCAAGATTTCGATTTGGATTGTTCAACTTGAATTATTAAAAATGGTTGAAAGGGTATTATTGTAGGATTCGGACTTGAACCAATTTTAAAGGGAACCAAGAATTTAAAAATTAGGATTGATGTTAATTTAGTAATAAGGGTTTAAAATTAGGATTAATCTGGTTAATTACAAAGTTCTAATTTTATTAATTAAAATTCATAATAAATTCTTTTTTGGGTATTATAGTGATATAATTTTTAACTAAAACAATTAGGTCTGTAGAGGAAAAAAATGGGTGTAAATATCCCCACTCAAAAATTTATTTGAGATTATAGCTAATTATTTATATATTAAGTAATTGTATAAGTTAATTATATTTTTAAAACTTTAAATGATATATTTTTATCTAAAATTTTTGACTTAAATAAATACAAAAATTCCAATCATTAGCTAATAGAATAAATTATCATTTGCTTTTTAGTCTTTAGTTGTAAAATTTAAAAAAAGGATAATTTCACCATTGACCCTAAGGTTTGGTCTACACAAATGATCTCACCTTTTTTAAAATTAGCAGAGATGTCCTTACTTTTTGATAAAATTTAATAAATAATCACGAGGTTAAATAACTCGATTAAAAATGGATAAAATGACTTTTAATGCCTTTTGAATAAATTTTTTAAAACGAATGAGTGAGGGGATTCAAATCCAACACCATAACATTTGCATTTTCATGCACTACCACTATGCCAACTCTCCATTTACATTTGACATATATAAATATATTTATTATTTGAAATATAATATAAGAATAATTAAATTATTTTCTAAATATTAAAAATAAATAAAGTAATTAAATATATTTATTCATTATTTTCTAAAAATTAAAAATAAATATTTATATTTATTAAATTATTTTATAAAAATTAAAAATAAATAAAATAATTAAATATATTTATTAAATTATTTTATAAAAATTAAAAATAAATAAAAAAGTAAATACATTTATTAATTTATTATTAAAAATAATAAAAATCAAATAAAATAGAAAATCAAATGGAGTCGCTGGAATCACTGTCGTCAATCGTCGGCCACCGCCGCCTTGGCACATGAGACTACACCGCCACCACCAGGGAAGTTGCTGGAGGATGATCTTTCCATATTCGTCGTCCACTCCCCCATTTAAGGTGGCTATTGATGGGATTCGACGATTGAAATTTCAGCCACTGTAACTTCAATCATCGGATCCCATGAATAGCCACTATCAATGGAGAAGTTGATGGCGGATATGCATTGGATTCCCTCCAGTGACTTTCCTGATAGTGGTGGTGTCGTCAAACGCGCCTAAAGGACAGTTACTAGTGGCTATGATAGTAAATCCAACGCTGTTTGATTTTCCAGAAAAAAATTTAAAATTAATTTTGAAATAAATGGGTGGTGTTCTGGGGGTAGTTATGTAATTGGAGAGAGTGTTAGGTAATCTGGTTGAGGTGTTCATTATCTTAGGGTGTTTAATCAAAATCTTTAATTTTGATATATTGAAATTAAAATAAGGATTTATGGAATGATTTTAAATTTTGATAGAATTTACTAATTTACCCTTATAGTTATAAACTTAACGGCACAAATAAACATTGGGATCATTTCTGCTAATTTCCAAAAGGTGAGGTCATTTGTGTCATTAGCCCAAACCTCATGGTCATTGGTAAATTATCCCGATAAAAAAATGTTGATTTATTTATGCTTTTTAATCCTTGTAGAATTATTGATATAAATTTGATCCAACAATACTTATATAGTTGTCAAAATTAAAGAGAGTTTTACTTATTATTATTATTGTTTTTAACATTTCCTTTATTTTCAATGAAAAATTATATAAATTTGGCTAATAAAAGTGATTTAAATATTTTAATTAACTTTGATAATTTAATGCTTGTGACGTAGACATTTTGAATTGTTGTTTTTTTTTCTGTTTTATGTTTTCAATCTTTTAGTTTATTGTATAATAAGTGTTGACTTGAATTATAAACTACAAATATTAATATGTAATTTTGAAACATTAAAAATGAGCCCATCATAATTATAAAATACAAAAAGAAATTTAAAAAATCTTATAAGTTAGGGATTATCAAAAAAAAAAAAATTAACAGTTAATCATTTAAAAAAATATGTTAAACTCAGCTCTCATCCTGTCTAGATAAAAAATACATATATGTATTAATTGAAATAAGGAATTTGCATTCTGCCATGCATAAATGTACTTTAGAATATTGTAATAATTCATAAATGACTCCGCAGTTCAGTTTTAAGTGGATTGGAGCTTTGTACTTGCAGAAGTGACCAATTTTTAAGTACACAATTCTTATATGTGAAGATAGAATTATATTGGTCGCTCATTTCACAGATTTGCAAACAACGAAACAATAACCAATTAACATTAAAAATACGCAAGGAGAGAGCGGTCTAATTTTCAGATAACAAAACCAATAAATTAAATTGACTTCATAATCTCAGATGAAGCCATTACACATGATTAAGAGAGAAAGTACAAATGAAACTTTGATTATTTTCTCATGGCGGCGGCCACCGAGGAGAGATGCCATCCATTAAACACATGCTTACACTTTCTTGCCCTTCCACCTCTCTGCACAAATACGATCAGGAGAAGCAAATCAGAAGGTCTATGGCACCAAATTGCTAACCAAAATCAAAAGATGAGACAAAGCAAGTATTTACAAAAACATTATAAAAAAATTAATAATGTGGCATGATAAATAATTTTGATCATCCCTCAATTTTAAACCCTCTATGATCTATCAAAGACTCGGGCTTCACGTGCATGCAAATATTTAACCCATAAGAAACATGAAAAAACTAGTTTAGAGTTAATTTGCAATATGAAAAGAAAAAGAAAGAAGAAGCTTTAATTACCGGTGTTATCTTTGTTGAAGCACTCAATGTCGCACATATGGAAACACCAGCTCTTGGCATGGCCCTTGGACACGCAATCCTTATCGCAGGCGGGGAAGCAGTTGTTATAATTATTCTGAGCAGCAACCTTAGGGAGCTCGACAGCAGCAACAAAAACAAGGCAGATCACCAACAATGCAGCGACTTTGTTCGCCATTTCCTCTTTATCTCAAGTCTTTTGCAATGCTGGCAATCCTGTATGTATTCGATTCTGTTCCTCGATCGCTTTGCTTTGAAATGAGTTGTAATCAAGTATTTATGGGGCGTCAAATGCTTTAAAATTAATGTAAACAGCAAATGCTTTAAACTCGGATCTTCATTCAAGACTTGATTGCGATTCTTTAGACATCTTGTTTTTGACTCTTTGTGGTCAGTATTCAATATCTCTTTACTAAGAATAAGTAGTCCATTTTTATTTTTACTTTTTTTAATTTTTAACAAAATTTAGGAGGTTACATGTATCATAAACAATAAATTTTACTAATCTAATTTGTATATTATTATTGACCCATATACTAAATACAATTGATGTTTTTTACAGATATATTAAGGGTGGTATTAACTCATGTTTATATATATATAAATTGAAGATTTATTAAATAAATAATTTACTCTTTAAAAATATATCATTGAATTAACACCAAAATAATTTTTTTTAATAAACTTGGACCGTTTTTAGGTAAGACTATACTAAATTGCTCGTATACTAATCGGACATAATCCAATAGTACAATTATACTAATTAACCATGTATGGGATAAAATAATTATGATCGTTGATAACCACATGCATGTCACGTGGGATATAACTGTAATGACACGTGAGACAAATGCATGCCACCTGGATGGACATTACCAAGAATAGCTCCGAATTAAATTAACCCAATGGTGATTCATGTAATAATGAAGCCAAATGGTGTCAAAAACATGTAAGTTATGGGCACATAGGGGAATTTCCCTTTAAACCCTTAATAATTGGTTAAACTAATCAATATATAACTCCGTTCTTTTGTAAACTAAACTGAGCTCTTTAGTTATATATAATTATATGTGATGGCAGTAAACCACATCGGTCAAATACTAAATAATACAAAATAAAATATTAAATAGTTTCCATCCGACCCTCTTAGATTTGATAAATAAGAAGGTACCCTTGAATATTCAAAAAACAATCAAATAGTCCTTTATTATTAACCAATAATTCTATGCATGCAATATCCTTACAGCTTACTTTGTCTATTATTTTGTAGTCAAATTCATATTTGTATGCGTTCTCTGCATTGAAGATTGTTGTGTGCGCAAGGAGAGGATTGTGCATTCTTGTTGATAAGAAAGAAGGTCATATTTATGTTATAATGCATTGAAGATTGTCATGCACGGAAGGAGATGGATGCATCGTGCAAGACAATGAAGATATTTCGTTTCTTTTAGAGGTTAAGTTAAACAGGAAATGGGGTTGACCTAATTAATTAATCAAGTTGACAGGATGATGTGGCGTAAACATCCATTATAGTTTGTTAATTATTACATTATTTTTACCCCTCTTGTACTAGAATTATCTACTTACCTTAGCAGTGTAATTCAAATTAACCGTACCCTCTCGTTATGGAATTATAGATAACTCTTGTTGAGAAAAGAAGAGATTATGTGGTATATATACGAAGGTGTATTATGAGTAGATGGCACAGGAGCGGCCTAGATCGAGAGGGCTGTGAATACTCAACGCCAACCCAAGGCACTGGCTTTTACATGTAATTAGAACTTTTGCTTTCTGCTACGAATAAAAGTTAGTTTCTGGTTACAATTATGTTAATTGGAGCGAGCCATTTCAGAAATTTGATTAAGCCCAGGAACTGCATTTGGCTACAAAGTATGCGTAGATATACATATAGAAATTTATGAATTGTACCACATAAAGTTGGGCTAATGGAAAACTTTGCTCACTAAGCTCAAATATATGGGGATAATCCCAGATACAAAAATTTGTACTTGTCACAGTAATAAAATCTGAAAGTTGCCTTTGTGCAGAAGAGTTGGCACAAAGCAAAAGAAACAACTCATCTTGTTTCTCCTAAGTAATCAGATTAATGTTTGTAAATACCATATGACGTATGCCCTTCAGGATTTTGTTTATGAAAATTTATCATGGTTTCATGCATACGTCAACAAAGAAAAACTATTTAGTGTCTTATTTGGAGTACTGATGGGAATGAAAAGGTTTATGACGCGCAGCTAAAGCAAATACAACTAAGTAAGAGTAGGGGTGTTCAAAAATCTCCGACCCGACCCGATCGGGTTGGTCGGGTTTTTTCGGATCGGTATTAAATAGCGACCCGAATCGGGTTAAAATAATCGGGTTTGAACAGTGTCGGGTTGCAAATCGGGTTTGGATATTTGGCTTAATTAAATTAAACACGATCTGACCCGATCGGGTTTTTGTTGGGTCGGTATTGAATAGTAACCCGAATCGGATTAAAATAATCAGGTTTGAACAGTATCGGGTTTTGATCGGGTTTGAAAAAACCCGACCCGACCCTTGAACACCCCTAAGTAAGAGGATACAATTTCTCTGTATATAGCAGATGCAGATATCAGGGAACTCTCAAATTTAAAAAAATTACTGAAATTATTTTTAGTTTTCTTAACCCATGATCGATCATGTCATTATTGTCTTAAGTAAACTCATCAAACTGTGACCTTGTGAATCTATCTTAAATAAGTCTTTCGCATGGGTCACATTAATATAGAAAATTAACTGCATGAATAATACTATATCAATAACTCATTTATAACCAACATGATTTATAACATGAGTTGGCAAAATATTACTGGATAGAGTAATGTTTTACTTACAATCCATTTACAACAAATTCTAATTACAACATGAGTTGGTAAAAATTCACTAAAGAAGAAAAAACAAAAAAAGAATAACGATAATTATGCCTCCAGTAGGATTTTGTCAACTCAGTTTGTAGGAAGAGTTAATTGTAAATAGGTTGTAAGTGTGGAATTATTTTTTGGGATAAGTAAAAAGTGAAAATAAATAAATAAGGTTATTCGTCGACTAATATTTTGACAACTCTAGTTTTAAAAAGGAAAAGTTGTAAATGGGTTATAGATATAATATTATGCTTAATTGCATTGCCATTTTGCTAGTGGAGGAGTTCCTTTAATGAGGTAACTGTTCATTTTAATCAAGGTGCAGTAAAAATGGCCACCAGCTGAGTTTAGCTTTAATAAACCCTATGTGTAAGTCTAAGGTGGTGTTTGTTTCAATCACTTAACACTTTTAAGATCTAAATACTTAATAGAGCTTAATTTAATACACTTAATAAGTTGTTTATTTGCACTTTTAGATATTACTTAAAAAAAGTAGTAAGTAAATATTTAACTTCAATGTGACTTTTTTACCCTTTTAATAGAAAACATAAAATATTTATATTATATTTGTTACAATTATTTAAAAATTTGATAGTCAATAAAATTAAACAAAATTATCAATAGCTATATATTTAATATTTATTAATTATATTTTTAAATTATTAAATTTAGTGTAAATTTCTAATTAATTTTATTTTATTTAAATTTATTCTTTTTCAATCATTAACCAAACTTTTTCTTAAATTAGTTATTTTAACTAAAATTATCTTTTCTTATTTATTTGTTTCTTCATCAATTTTAAATGATTTTTGTCTCTAATTAAAATTTAAAAAATATTTTCCTCTCTCCAACAAAACCACCCCCACGCCTGCCCCGCCTCCCCCTTTCCTACGAAATTATCTTTCCTCTCTCTTCACCTTTTCTTCTCTCTCTCTCTGGTTCAGCTTTCCTTGACGAGAGTGGGCATCAGAGAAGTTTTCGCGAGTGGGGTTAGGAGCAGCAAAAATTGCTGACATAATTTTGATTATAGAAGGGCAATTTAGTTATTTCTCAATTTTCAGACGTTTGGAGAAAAAAAGGTGATAAAATTTCATTTTTTGTATTAAGATAATTTCATCTGAAAATAAGTGATTAGATTGTAAAACAAACAACCTAAATTGTTTGAGCCTCTTAAATCTGAATAAATTTAGATATAAGTGGATAAAACAAATAGGCCTAAATTTACAGCACTATGAGTTGGAAATTTCATAAATGAAATAGGATATGGATAATCAAAAGTTATATATTATATTTGTAACTTTACTGATGATGTTATTCAACTTAACTGATATCATCGAGGCTTATATACGTCCAAAACCAGGTTCTTCATCATCATTGAAAACTGAATATGGTGACTCAAATGTATTACAATATAGTTAATTTTTTTTTCAATTTGGGATAAAATCCATCGTTGACAGTAAAATTCTCCATATTACAAGAATTAGGTATGTTCGTCCACTATTCGAAACAGAAGGAACTCTTCATTTTACAATACCCAATCCGATTCAACATTGATTGAAATGAGAAATTTCGAAGCTACTGTAGTTTTACTTTAGATTAGAATAATCCGATCGAAATCATTTCGACCCAATCTCTCTCGATGAATTATTTTTTTCCCCTTTTGATCACCCAAAAAAAGTTCTCCTACAACTCAATTATTTTTGCCAAATGAATGGACAAATTTGTTTTCTTTTGACTACTCGTATCTTTTATTATTATTATAATCTAATTTAATCCCAAATATTGATTTTTTTGTCCATAACTTAAATAGGTAAGTACTGAGATTCATAATATTTTCATTTAGTAATTAAAAAATTAGGGTTATGTTTATATTACAAAGAACAACTGAACAAGGATACTTAGGACCGATGTGGAAAAAAAGTATATTTTAGTAATATTATTTTTTTATTATTTATTCTAGTAAAATACCAGATTTTGTAATCTTTTGTCTTTAAAAATTATTTACATATAATTTAGTAAACTTATTTATTAAAATTGGAGTGTTTAAAGTGTATTAACGGTTACATACAGCTATACTACATTAATAACGAATAGGCTTCTAAAAGAAATATTTTAATCTTTATATTTTAACAAAAACTAACATTAACACTCTTAAAATAATTGATATCTATGAAATATAAGAGCCAAAGTTTTAGTTTCAAAAACCTCTAGATCTAATTATTTAATCCAAACCATAAGGATATCAATGTAAGTTTCCTTTAAAAAAAAATAATAACAATAAAGTTGGTCCTGGGAAACCTGAGGATGAGAATGAACAGTATATACGTAACTGGGTTCATTGACTTATATTTTCAGTATTTTTTTAATCATTTTGTTCTGTGACTTATGTTACAATATTTAAATTGAATAGAGATCCCCTTACTCTATTTTAATATTTTATTTCCAAACAGACGTCAGGAATTTATGTCATTGACTTATATTTTCAGTATTTTTTTAATCATTTTGTTCTGTGAATTATGTTACAATATTTAAATTGAATAGAGATCCCCTTACTTTATTTTAATATTTTATTTCCAAACAGACGTTAGGAATTCATGTATAATTACACATGTCATATATAAAGAATTACCATAATATTCATAAAAAAATGAATAATTTTATTTTACACATATAATTTAACTGTATATAACTTGACATAGCATAATCTCATTATTAGATGAATAATTCTTATACATCATTTATTATTATTTTATCAATCTAGTGATATATTAACAAATTAGATTGCAAGAGTACTTACGTTGTATGATGGTTGAACATCGTTTAAAATGGTAGATTGATATTTATATTGAATACAATTGATTCCCATAAATACTAACTAAAAAAAATTAATTAATAATAATTAATAATAATAATATTATACTAATTAACCATGTTTGGGATAAAATATTTGTGCTCCTAATTACAAATGCATGTCACATGGGAGATAACTAGAATATTGACGAAATCTAAAACAAATAAACATGCCATATGGATATAACTAGAATGACACCTAAAACAAATGCATGCCACGTGAGACACAATAAAACAACACCTATTCTATTAAATGGCAATTAATGTAATATATGGTTCAAAATCAAATGATCCTATATTATCGTTCCTTATTCTCTTTCTTTTTAATATATAGTTCATAATATATAATAGAATTATGATACTCTATTTACCTCATTTTGTTTTAGTTTTTGGGAATCTATTGACACGTAGATTTTCATAGTAATGGATGACTGAAATGTATATTTATCCTTTATCTTCATTAATTAATTTTCTACAACCATCAATCGCACTTTTGTTAAACAAAAGAAAAAGAGGTTGAAATTTAATAAGAAGGGGATCCTTGTCCTACATAATAATATGCTTCTCAATATTGGAATCTTCTAATCAATTAATTATTAGTTATTGTAAAAGTAGGATCTAATATTTTATTTATGAGTAAAACTACTCTTACAAACTTTGTATACAAACTGATGTGGCAATACTAGTGCTTCTTTATTCACACATTATCACCCTTCATTAAATGAATAAATTTTGTATAATTATTATTTCAATCACCTTATTACACATCAGTTTGTATGCAAGAGTTTATACAAAAAAATTGTGAGACTAACATTATTCTTAATTTACATAATTAAAAGTTGTGATCCAAAAATTAAGAATCTTTGTTCCATGGCATGTTTAATATATAAAAGTTCCTTCTACTTCAATAGAAATTAATTTCTTTAAAATAGTTATTTTCATATTAATTTATCAAAAGATTATGTAATATTGGAAATATTGTTCTAAGTTATACATATGTTAGGACAATGACATGTGGTCTGTCACGTGCCAATCTATGTGGCATTAATGTGTTAGAATTTTGGAGAAAATAAGTTTTTGATTTTTCATTAATTATTGTCTGTTTTAAATGGATCCAATTAGAAAAGATTTAATTGCAGAATATTTTCAGAATATTGTTTTAGTTTGAAAAGTGTTTTATTGTTACTAGTATTAGGAAAGATAATGATTATGATTCTTCAATAAATATTCTAACGTGATATTGCTCTCCTAAGTCCTGAAGATATATAGGTCATTCAAAGATATTGAAAGATCTTGAAGAATTCTTATTGTATGAGGATTGCTTGTTGGACGAGTTATAGTATAAGAAGGCTTTTATTTCATGTCCAGTTTAGGATATCTATGTAGGCTATGTTAGAACACTTAGTAGTCATTTTCTTTTTGTTACCTTGTGGTTTGATTAGGTTTATCACTTATCATTATGAGTGTGGATAATTAGTAGGGATTGATTATCTTATTGGGATATTGTATAACAATTTGAGAGGGACTCAAATTGTTGGGAGTGAAATGCAACAAGGAATTAGGAAGCTGGTTTACTGTGGTTGGAGTTCTTGGAGAGATAGCGTGGTTTACATAGGATAGGTGATTGTGAGAGAAGTGTGTGTTCCTCAACTATAAAGGTCCTAGTCCTTGGATACGCAAACAATATAGTGAATTACAACTAGGCTTCATGTGGATGTAGGCTTGTTTAAGTTGAACCACTTAAAAATTCCTCCCTGTACTTTTTATTTACGTATGTTACATTATTTATAACTGCTTCAATAGTGTAGTATGTAACTAAGTCTACAGCTTCAAAATTTATAATTGGTATCAAAGCAGAGCACTTATGTATTAGTGTAGATCTTGTTTATCCTTGAAGCTATAGACTTTCATAAGCACGGAGGTTTAATTGCACACCTACCACTTCTTGAGGAAGGCAACTGTGAATATTGGAAGGAAAAGATGTTGTATTTCTTGAAGGTTACTAATGAGAGAGTCTGGAAGACAGTTCTTTATGGACAGAGACCACTAAAATATGTTAATCAAGATGGAGAACGTGTTGAGAGAGAAGAATCTGCATGGAATCAACAAAACTATGATGAAGGTCAATGGAATTCCAAAGCTCTGCATGTTCTTTTCAATGCAGTCAATCCAAAGGCATTCAGTCTTATTTCTTCAGGCAAGTCAGTCAAAGATGCTCAGGAAAGACTTGAAAATAAATATGAAGGTACAACTTCTATCAAGCAAACTAAAATTTTGATCTTGCTTCTCAATTTGAAAAGATTAAAATGTTAAAAGATGAGACTATGTCGGAGTTTTATTCAAGACTATGTGAGATTACAATTGTTGCAACTTTGCTTGGAAAGAATTATAGTGACTCAGAAGTTGTAGCAAAGATACTCAAATTATTGCTTGAAAAATTTCAGTCCAAAGCAGTAATCATTATAGATACATAGAATCTTGATTCACTGTGAATTGATGAGTTGCTAGGTTCATTACAAATGTTTGAGATGACTTTCGTGCAAACCAAAAAGAACAAATCCAATGCGTTAGCAGCCTCATCATCAAAGTCTGAAGAAGAAGAAGATTTTGTAGAGATATCAGATGATCAATAAGTTGCTCTCGTGGTGAGAAACTTCAAAAAGTTTCTCAAGAAGAATTCCAAAAGAAGAATTAGTTTAAGGGACAGAAAGTGAAGACAAATTTGGTTGACTTTAAAAGGATTAACAAGGAACCAGAAAGAAAACTCAAGTCCAATGCTTTGAGTGTTCTAGAATTAGACATATCAAGTCTAGATGTGCAAATTTGATGAAGAAAAGCAAAGTGTTCAATGTTCCAATGGAGCGACAACTATTCTAACAACAGTTAGATAAACAAGAACAAAATGGATTTATTGCTTTTGTTGCATCGACGTCAGACAAAAGAGAGTTATGATTGATGTAACTGAAATAGTTGAGTCAACATAGACTAATGAGGTAGATACAGAATCTTTTTTTATCTAAACTATTATGAAGAATTGCATGAAGCTTACAATGATCTTCATCATGTATGGGAAAATGAAGTTGAAAAGAATAAAGATCATGAGAACAAAATTCAAGAGCTTATGCGAGAAATTGAGATTGTCACTTGTGAAAGAGTGTCTTTGGAAGACAAAGTTTCTGAGCTTGATGAAACTATTGAAAAGTTGAAATTTGAACTGGTGGAGAAAATAGATTTCATAAAGAAAAATGATGCTACCATTTAGTATCTATGAAAAGGGACCAAGAAGCTTGATGAAATTCTAGTCTAAGCGAGAACTAGCACTAACAAGCATGGATTGGGATTTGAACTCACAACCAACCATCCACATAAAAAATAACCTTTATAAAAGCTTTTGGATCAAACTCTTTACCAAAGTTAGACACTTCATTAAATTCACGTAAAGAATCACCAAGTTCAAGTAAGAATGATTCCTCTTAAAGCTCTAAAAGTTCATATCATAATGCTTTATCACAATTTGTGAAATCTAATGTGACTAAGGTAAAGAAATTCATTCCAGTTTTCATTTTTTTGGTGTTAAAGGACTTATTACGTCTAGATGTTATAAACAACATGATTTGTTTTATCAAAATGAACAATAGCACATGCAATCACTTAACACACAACATAAAGAGTCACATGGTTCACAACAGAAATGGGTTCGAAAGAGCACGGTTAGATGTAATGTTACTTTAATGGTTCTTAATGCTCAACTAATGATTTTTGGTACTTTGATAATGGTTGTTCAAGTAGGTAACAAGGATTTGTTGAACAATTTTAGAACATATAACCAAAGTTCCATTACTTTTGGAGATAGAGCAAAAAGTAAGATAATAGGTAAGGGAACTTTATGTGTGGTCCACCTAAGTTTGATGATGTTCTTTTTGTAGATGCTCTTAAAGCCAATTTACTTAGTATTAGTCAGATTTATGATGATAAATATACTATTGAGTTCATAAAGAATAAATGCATGGTTCTTGATTCCAATAAGAATTGTATTCTTGAAGGTAGTATATGAAATGGTAATTGCTATTTATTGATTAAACTAAGTGCATTGCATGCTAAGACATCTGAGATTGAATTATGGCATCAAAAACGTGGACACATTAGCTATAAGGACTAAATCAAATTAACTAAGACTGGTGCTATCAGAGGTGTACCTAAGTTTGAGCATAAACCTAATATTGTTTATGGTCCATGTCAAAAAGTTAAGCAAATTAAAAGTTAACATGGTTCTAACACATTTCTTCGTACTTCAAAGATTCTTAAACTATTACATATGGATCTCAGGATTCCAATTCAAATTCAAAGTATTGCTTGCAAAAGGTATGTGTTTGTTTGTGTTAATAACTATTCTGGGTTTACTTGGGTAGATTTTGTTAAAGAGAAATCTGATCCTTTTGAAGGTTTTAAAAACTTATGCCAGGTTGGAAACTGAGTAAAATTGCAACATTAGAAGGATAGTCATAATTAGAAGTGACCATAGAAAGGAATTTGAGGATGAGAGTTATGGAAGGTTCTACAAACTCCATGGCATTTTACATGAGTTTTGTGCACCAAAAACTCCAGAGTAGATGATGAACACTTAAATATTTATGTTTAATAAGAGCTTAATTTATCGTATTACGCTAATAGTATCATTAAATTCCTCGACTTAAGCATATTTGTAGTTTTTGCATCTTTTGAATTAGTTTCATCTTAATTTTAGCTTTTGATGCAGGTTTAGTAGAATATGCATAACTTTCTATTTATAGATCGGAATAGTGGAAATCTTGATTAAGTGAAAAGCTGACTAAATTGCCTACAAAATTATATTTCACAAGGATCATGAGATTCGAGCATCTAATAGACCAAAAATGGACTTGAAGCAAACCTATTTGTAGTCTCAGTGTAGCCTGAGCATGTCCCATATTTTGATCGTATCTCTTGAAATACGAATCCAAATCGTATGATTTAAGATGTTCTAGAAATCTTAGAGAAATATCTATAACTTTCATGAAGACATATGATCAAAATTCTAAATATTTTGATGCCAAAATCGATGGTCAAAGTTGGTGCACATGATGATCCAAATTATCAACAAGATATTTTACAATTGTCCCTTTATAATTTGACAAGTTTGCCCTTAAGTGTATCTATAAATAGAGATAAATTGTGATCCATTAGGACATCTTGGCTCTTAGCTGGGATCTTTTAACATTGTGTTTTCTCTCTTATGTTTTGTTCTCTTAATATTATTAAAAAAATCATTTTCTTCTTGTAATTTTTTTTTTCTATCGTGCATAATGTTCTACTAAGTTCTCTCTTGCTAAGATGAAAGAGTGAAACCATTGATATGAGAATAAAATTTTTTTAACCCTTTGATATGTGCTTAATAATCATAATTTTGTGTTGTTTATTTTATATGTTTTGTATTTATTTCTTAATCAATGTTGACACCACTCGTAAAGTGGAGGTCTTGATCCATTATAGACAATTCTTGATACATCAAATGCTTCAATCATTTCTAGATGTCGTGTGGTTCTCCCTTACCGATACAAGTCTAGTTAGGAACCTTGATTTGTTATAGACATTAGCTGTTGACACATTGGATATTTGAACCCATTTACAAGAAGTGGTATAAATATTAGTAATGAAACAAATATAATTCATATAACTAAAATGGGCTTAAATGACATACCTTCCTATTGGAATCTCCTTGACGTGTGGATTCCAATTAAGTTATAATTTGATTATTTTTCTTATTTGATATATCAAGGACGGATCCCTAATCTTAGTTTTCAATATTATTGTGTTAATTTATCTTACTTATATATTTCATTTATTCTCGTTTATTACTTATGAAATTATTCTTTCATTTGCTATAGTAGGTTTTACCATCTATTTCCATAGTTGGTTTTACCTTATTTTTATTTTATATTTGAATGGTCAGTTGTACCACCTAACATCTTTAGTTTTATTTGTTAATATTATCTTGATTATTCATATTATATTTGTTTACCTTTTATCTTGTACTATTAAATCTTATTCCCTGTGGATCGATCTTGGTCTTACTAGTTTTATTACTTCAATAGTCTTATACTTGAGAGATAGTCCTTTTTTAGATGTCTTAGCAGAATACAGTAGTGGAGAGGAAGAATAGAACATTACAAGAGATGGCTCGAGTAATGTTGAACATTAAGAAGCTTATGAAGAGATTATGGAAAAGGTAATAAACACGACATACTACATCATTAATAGAGTTTTTCTTAGGCCAGGAACATATCAAACACCTTATGAGCTACTAAAAAGAAGAAACCTAACCTTAAATACTTTCATGTATTTGGATGCAGGTATTTTCTATTCAATAACAGAGAATAACTCGGTAAATTTGATGCCAAAAGTGATGATTTGGTGTTTATTGGTTATTTTTTGAATAGCAAAGTCTATAGAGTTTATAATTTGAGAACTGAGACAATCATAGAATTTGCTAATGTTGTCTTTGATGATTATGATGATTATGCAAAGTTTTCACAAAAAGAGATCATAGAAAGCTTCTCACAATTTGTTGATGAAATTGGACTAAAAAAATGCAGAAAAACCAGAACTAGTGACACCTGATGAAATTGTAGAACTTAAGATAGATAACACTGACATTTTTAACAGTGTTGATTTAAGCAGAGAAGAAATCAGAGATGATTTTAATAGCAAGGATCCCTCTACTTGATTAAAAAAAGTACATCCTACTTTTCTGTTATTGAACCTCCAGAAGGTGGAATTAAAACCAGAAGTAAGGTAAGGAACCAGGTGAGTTTTTCATGTTATGTTTCTCTTAGTAAGCCTAAAAATGTAAATGATGCACTTAAGGAAGATGTTTAGGTTAAAGCAATGAAGGATGAGCTTACCCAATTTGAAAGAAACAATGTCTGGATTTTAGTTCCCAGACTTGAAAACACTAATGTCATTGGAACTAAATAGATTTTCAAGAACAAGAGTGAAGAAATGGGCAAGTGATCAGGAACAGAGCTAAACTAATTTCACAGGGGTATACTCAGATTGAGGGAATTGACTTTGATGAAAACTTTGCACATGTAGGTAGACTAGAATATATTAGATTGTTGCTTGCTAATGCTTGCTTGCTCAATTTTAAGCTTTTTCAAATGGATGCTAAAACAATTTTTTTGAATGGCATTTTAAATGAAGAGGCTTTTGTTGAACAACTTGAGGGTTCTGTAGATTCTAAACATTCCACTTATGTGTACAAACCGAAAAAATCTATATATGGTCTCAAACAAGTACTAAAAGCTTGGTATGAAAGGCTAACAACATTTCATTTTGCCAAGGGATATACTGGGGGTAGCAATGATAAAACTTTGTTTATAAAGCATGCTTCTAGATAAATCATCGTAGCTTAGATTTATATTGATGATGTTGGTTCTACATTTAAGGATAAAACTAATAAATTTAATGAGCTTATATAGGGAGAATTTGAGATGAGTATGGTAGGTGAACTCACATTTTTTCTTGGTTTTCAAGTCACAGCTTGATGATGGCATATTCATTTCTCAAACTAAGTATGCAAGGAAGTTAGTTAAGAAATTTGAAATGGGCAAGAGCAAGTCAACAAGGACACTTATTGTTACTAATCTCAAGCTGTCAAAAGACAATGCAGGAGAAAATGTTGATCAAAGCCTATATAGAAGCATGGTTGGAAGCCTTTTCTATCTCACAGCCAGTAAACCTGACATTAGTTTCAATGTCGGTTTATATGCATCGTTCCTGTCATGTCTAAAAGAACAACATCTTGTAACTATCAAAAGAATAGTCAACCATGTTCATGGTACTACAGAGTTTGGAATTTGGTTTTCTAAAGACATAAGTTCATGTCTTGCAAGTTATACTGATGCTTATTAGGCTGACAATATGGATGACAAAAAGACTACAATAGAATGATGTTTCTATCTTGGGAACAACTTGGTGGCTTGGCATGGCAAGAAACAAAATTCAATTTCTCTATCAACTATTGAAGTTGAGTACATTACTGCTAGTAGCTATTATACTCAATTGCTATGGATGAAACAGATGTTGCAAGGCTAAAGTATTTCTCAAGAATCAATGACAATTTTCTGTGATAATACAATTGCAATTAACATCTCTAAAAACCCTATTCAACACTCAAGAACTAAGCATATAGACATTAAGTATCACTTTATTATGGAGCTATTGAATCTAAAACAATCCACATTGAGCATGTTTCAACAGAAAACCAACAGGATGATTTGTTTACCAAAGTAATAAACTTAACAAGATTTGGAAAGTTGAGAAAGGCTATTGGTATTTGTCAATTGGGTGAATGATTATTGATGTGGTCATGTATGAGGTATCTAAAGCATCATCAGGTATATTTTAACTTAGCATCTTATGAGCTGTGTTATTAATTTGTTTGTATGCAATATAATGCTATTTTCATTTAAGAAATTTAATTGTCAGTATAGAGAGGACTACCTATATGTGATAAGTGAAAGCCATCTGTTGGAAGCAATTTATCTATATCTGAAAAATATGTCTAGATTGCCCGTTCAACATGAAAACGCTCCCACTGTACATGTGTGGAGCTATTGTATTTTGTTTAAAATTTAATTAAGATTAATTTCTATATAATTCAAAGATATGCTGAGATTGACTACTTAATTGAATCTTGATTTGTAGTGAATCATAACATTTTAAGGTAATTAATCTTGTTTAATTCAGCTCTAGTTATGCTTTGTTAAAATAAATCATGTGATGTCAGGATACTTTACTTAAGATTGTGTTAACTATTACAGTTATAATATTTGCAACTGTGTGTGTTTTAAATTTTCTGTCTGACTTAGTTATGCATTTTCTTGTTATTGGTTGGTTCATGTGTACAAAGAAGACACATCAGCAGGAAGGTTTAAAAGTTGAAATTTTGCTTCAGCGACGGAACTTAACAGAATTCAACTTTGCATTAATTTCATTGAAGCCTAAATAAGTGCGATTTATTTTGTTGAGAATAATTTTCAAAATTGAAAATCTTAATTTGAGGGGGAGTTTGAAACTGTGTTATCTTAATTTTGTTAGGACTCTTGATTTAAAAGGAATTATCTTTTGTTTTCTTCCTTATCTCGTTTTAACCCTATTTGAAATAGCTTTCAAAACTCTTTGCTAGGGTTTATTATCTTAAAGCGTATATCATCAACCATGGCCCCAAAATCGCAATCGCAGTAAAAGAACGATGGAAAAGCTGTGCATGATTCATCGTCACAAGTGTCGATATCAAAGGAGTCACATTCTATCAGAATCTTCTGTGCCAAATTTGAACACTTCAAAACTACGAAATAGCCTTCGGGACCAAGATGTTATCTCATCACTTCAATTCCTAGGTATGTCTGAAAACTGCTTGAACAAGACGTGTGGACGTCTTAAAATTACTGGACTATGTCAGATGAACAATGGTCAATGAATAGTGCCTCATGAAAAGTAACTGACGAACAGTGTCTTGTGAACAGTGCTAATATACAGTGACAGTTTGTTCCTTATTCACTAAAAACTATCACAACGCTGATCTAATTCATCCTTTAATATCTTTATTAATGCCTATCCAGTTTTGACTTAGAAATCTAATCTTATTAGGCTTAGTCTAGCTAATTTTTTAAGCTTTTAGAACTTAATCTCATTAAGTCTTTAATTGGGCTTTCAACTCTCAATTAGGTCCAACCTAATTTTATGTAGGTTTTTAATTAATCACATTAATTATAAGCCCATTAATATAATTAATTAAATTGACTCAATTACTCTATTATTTAATTAATCAAATTAATTAAATAATGAGCCCATTTACTAGTCAAATGTATTTAATTTAATACTTAGACTATATTTTCTAATAAACCCAATTAAATTAAATATTTAATTTCTCAAGTCCCATCCTTGTTTAGAAAATTTATGTCAGCTAACTGGAGGGCTTTGATGGATATATTTAATTACAAGCTTCAATAAGTTTGACCCAGTACATTGCTATCTCATAACTGTAGTGGGCTCCACTTATTAACTTTGGTCTATTCCATTATAGGTCCAAAGTTTCACTCTTGAGTTAAATATTATTTATATAAGGCTTAATAATTTAATTTGATTAAATTATTTCTTTAAGCTATGTCCATTGAGCATCATGTTTACATAACTACCCTTCATGATATACCAATAATTGGAGTTAGATATGATTTACCGTGTTACCTCTCCAAATACATCATGAGCCCTTGATACATGTTTTACATTATTTAAATAAGTTGAGATTTATTAAAATAAACCTCAGTTTAATGAACTTTCATCAAACACTCGGCTAAGATTCTCTCAAATAAAACCTTGTAAAACCATTAAGATGGTATTTGGCAATTCTTTTGGAGTCATGAATTCCATATCTATGTTATAATGTCTATTAGTCTACAGATCTTACAATCCCAACTAGCCAAAGTATTGACCTTACTCTTTTAGATCTCACTTTTTATTCTAGTCAAAGATCATATCCTATGTACTAGAAGTATACTACCCACTCAAGAATAACGTAGGAATGCCTTTAGTACTCAGGTGTAGATATTTATATTCGGTTATGATATTTCTACCAAATAGATAATTTCTGTGTGGTCCATGCATGTTTAATACATTCATAATGCACAAGTGCCTTTGTCCTAAAGTCTCAACTTCAAATGGTTAGAGAGCCACTATTTCTGTATTGAAAATAAATGACATAATAACCTTGTCTAAACAAAGTGTCCAGCTTTTGTTTATATATCGTCAACTAGTTTTGAGCAATAACAAAGTTCAATGTCTCATATATATCTCATATATATAGAAACTTTGTTAATGTACAAGCTCTGGAACCTTTAGTCATCGATACAATCACACATGGATAATTTATAAATAATAACTTTTATTCATTTATAACAATAATGTTTATATATTATAGAAAAACATCCATACTCTTAGAGCAGATCTCTAACAATCTCCCACTTTCCCTTAGACTAGATGTGACATATTTGCACATCTCCATGTTGCACGATCTCTCGCATAAAGTGGTACTTTCTTTCTATATGCTTTCCACACTTGTGATTTCTTGGTTCCAAAGAATTAGCCACTGCCCCAATATTATCACCATAAAGTGTAATAGTTTTTTCTCCATTTAGAATAACTTCCAAATCAATAAGGAACTTACAGAGCTAAACAACTTACTTAGCTGCTTCACAAACTGCTACATACTCTATAGTGGAATCAACGATGCTTTATTGATTGATATTCTGCCATACTATGGTTGACTTTCTAGAGTCTGAATCAGACAAAAATTTTGAATCTGTATATCCAACTAGAGTGGATCACTACCAGAATATACAAGCATATATCCCTTTGTCCTATGAAGATACTTTAATATATGTTTTATTGCAACCCCAAGGTCAAAAGTAGGATTTGACTAGTACCTATTAATAACTCTCACTGCATATTAGATATCTTGCCTAATACTTAGCATTACATATATGAGACTCCCAATAGCAGAGGCATATAGGACTCGTCTTATATCTTTCTTTTATTGAAAAGTCTAAAGAGACTGCTTTTAAGAAAGCTTAACTCTATACCTGAAGGTAACAATCCATTCTTGGAGTTTTGCATTGCAAATTTAGGTAAAATCTTCTGTATGTAAGAAGTCTAATACAATGCTATTTTATTGTTCTTCCTATCCTTTGTGAGTTGGATCCCAAGAAAAAAACTAGCTTTTCCCAAATCTTTCATTTGGAATTGTTTAACCAACTATATTTTAACTGATGATAAAACCTCTACATCATTCCGAACGAGTAAAATATAACCAATATACAGAATGAGAAATTCAACCTTTTGATCTTGTATTCTTTTGTAGACAAATGGCTTGTCTACATTTTGAATAAAACGATAAGTCTTGATCATTTGATCAAACCTAAAGTTCCAAGACCTTGATGCTTACTTAAGACCATAAATTGAACTTTTCAATTTGCATACCTTTTGCTTTTGGTCTTATTCTATGAAACCTTTGGTTGCATCATATAGATGCTTTAGTCAAGATTTCCATTCAAGAAGGTTGTCTTGACATCCATTTGTCATATCTTATAATCAAATTGAGTGGCAATGGATAAAAGAATCCCAATTGTTTTCAATATGGCGAGAAAGTCTCGTCATAGTCTATCCTTTCTTTTTAGGTGTAACCCTTAGCCACTAGCCTTGCCTTAAATGGCTCTACCTCCCCATCAAATTGTCTCTTTCTCTTATAGACATACTTGCACCCTATGGGTTTTATCCCTTAGGTGCATCTACAAGTTCCCAAATAGAATTAGAATACATCTATTCTATTTTTGATTCCATAGCTTTTTGCCAACTACTAGTGTCAGCATCATTCATTACTTTTTCATAAGTAGTAGGATCAAATTCATCTTCACTAGTCTTATGATACTTTTATGAATCTAACAGGTTGTCTTATAATCCTCCCATTATGTCGATTTGTCTAAAAGTCCTCCCACTATATTGAGGTACCATAAGAGGTTGTATAATTGGATCTTATACTTGTTTTCTTTTAGAAATAGATTTTGAACCTTGGAAACTATTATTACTGATCGGATCAGTGTTAGTTTCTTTGGACATTTCTTCTAATAATACATTGCTTTTAGGCTTATAATTTTTCATGTAGTTGACCTTTAAGTGATTTGTAGTTATATTGCAAATTCTTTCACACTAGATTAACTATAGAAGCAATATCCTCTTGTACCCTTTAGGGTTTCCTAAAAACAAGCAGATAATTTTGAATAACTTACAAGGATCAAACTATATCTAAAAGAGTTCTATTCATTCTCTCTACTACTATAGAAAGTTAGAATAGTATTCCATTGTCATGAGAGGTATTCTCTACTATGATCTGATCATATTTATTTGACATATTTGCCCAAATGCTTTCAACCTTTATCTTTTACTTTTTGAACACTTCAAAAGTTCTAGATTTATGATACACTTGATAAATATACTTATATTTTGAGTAATCATCTTATAAAACACTCATATGTGCCTCTTCAACACTAATTGATGCATAAACATTTTATGTACCATATCAATAGAATCTTTAGCTTTATTTCCTTTATGCTTGAAATGGCTTATAGGGAAATTTCTTACTAGGCTTGATTTATAAGTTGGCATAAGTACAACATCTAACGAGCATAGTGTTCCTCCTTAATCATCCTTTAAATCTTCTTAGTTAAAATTGGCCCAACAAGAAATGCCAAAGATGACTAGACTATCTTACTCTTTCTTTATTCAACTTTGTGTCATTTATTAATTCCATTTTTAGTTTTAATTGTTATATACAATTCCAGAAAAATAAAATTCTTTATTCTTTTATTTGTAAAAAGAAGTTGAATAACCACGATTTTATAATTAAGTACCAAAATTCAAAATTTTGTATATAATATTTAGAAAAATAACAATGATCCAAAACTAAAAATATCAAAATACACAATTCTTCAATTGCATGAGCAGACAACAAAGCTTCATTTATAAGCCTTAGGCCAAGCTCACTTTCATTTTAGAAGTCGTGTCCTATTCATCCTTTACAAAGATTTAAATGCATGGTTAATATTTATAATTTAATAATTAATGGAATATACTATAAAGAATGTTTCTAGAAAAGATATTGCTTGACAAAGGTTTAAATTCTAGGCAATCTCAAAATGCCCTTTGTGATCAAAATGGAAACTTTCTCCAATTGGTTGGGCTTTATTCTTTGTTTCCCATGTTAAGGATTTCAAAAGCTTTCCATATCCGTTCTCGTAGACCTTATCCTTAAGGTTTCAAACCAGAAGAACACTAGATTTTGGTTTTAGCATCATTAGTAACGTTCTTTGATTGGACTTTTGAGAGAAATTCTAGTTCTTTATCAAAATCTATCTATATTCAAAATAAAGAACAAGATAAAGAATTTACTTTCATATCAATTTTGCCTCACTAAACAACCCTTGCAAGTGAAAAATGATATCTTTTACATTAGCCATATATATAAACTTCAATTCTAACACTTGGTTGAAGGAAATAAATATAGATAACTTGGCTATTGCATTTGCTTTCTCTCATTTTGCATTAGTATTCTTCACTCTTTAGAGTTAAATACTCATAAAAAAGGTCAAATTATACTTGCTTCTGGGACCTACTTATGAAATTGAGCTTGTTGTAGAGCTTCAAGACTTTCTTTCCACTTTACATAGCTTTGACCATCGCATGGTCAATATAGCTTTCACCATCATATGGTTTATAATATCCAGTTATAGTTTCCATTCCTTATAATCTTTTTTTAGAGCATATGATCATTTAGTCATAAAAGTAATTGGATTTATTTTCCGTAAAAATAAACATACACCCTTATCAATGACTGTAAAATATTTTGAATATAACTACATGATCTGTGGGATGCAAAAATGTAGATGTAGTTACCCAAAATAATCTACAATATATTCTATAGTGCTTTAATAAAAAAATTACCACTTTCCTTTAGGAAAATGTGATTACTCTATTTGATTAAATTAGAACTTTTCTCATTATTATTATTATTTTCAAAATAACTCATATTTCATTAATAATGACCACCATATTTTGGTCCTTAATTAAAGAAATTATTCCTATAGAGAATATATTTTCAAAAATTAAGTTGAGTGTTTGACCATTGTTTCAATTAAATTCCAAAATTGCATTAAAATGAAATCTCTATAAGAGAAAACATTAAGGGCTTTTTGGAACGACTTTATCCATTTAGGAGATCCTATCTTGGAAGACAACTATCATAACCCCTCCTATAAGGAGCATGACCGTAAGACGAGCCAAGATGAGGTTTATAAATAGCTCTTCCAAAAGGACCAACAATTGAGACTTTCGGTTTTAAATAATAAAACCTTCTCCCACTCAAACATTTAAAAAATTTGGGATTTTAATTTAAAATGTGATCCATATAACTTTTATATCCACATTTGAAAATTTTGAGTGTTTAGTGAACTGTTTTAAAGTTGTCCAGAAACTTTGAAACTTTTCATAGACACTCCTACAAATCTTGAACGTTTTCAGATTTGTAGTTTCACCCTTATAGATTGCAACTTTGACTTTATGGACCATACGACTTCAAATTTGTCATCATTTTGGGTCGTAAAACCACAAAAACAAGATGGATAAGATAGGAGACTACCCAATCCAACAGTTGCACTCATATAGGCAGAGGTTTCAAAATAAATTAAGCCCAACAAGTGAAACAACTTAGAATCAACTTAGGTTTGGGCTTAAGTAAACCTAGAAACCCAACATCATGGTATTGTTCGCTACCCAGTAGTTATTAGGCATTATGAAATAGCCCATTGGACCCAATTTTAGTGATGAACCACCAAGCTGGGCCCATAGACCAAAAACCTAATAACCTAATAGGCCTTAAAACATAAAAACTTTGCACTTTGAACTTGGGCTTATCACGCTTGGGCTTTGGTCAATTAAATTAAGCTTAGGGCTTTTCAAGAAAGTCTTTGACCCATCAAATCCACATACCTTAGACATGGTTTAGGGCTGGCCACCACCTCCAAAGCAGCTGTAAGGCCCATTTGCAAAAAACCCTCAAGCCTAGGGTTTTTGCACACAACTTTTGTGGCCTAAACCCTAGCCTCCTCCTATGTTGATTTCGGCCTCCATAGCTCCTTTGATCTCCATCAAAACTTGTGTTCTTACTTCAATTAATACACATCTCATGCATAATAATTATAGACAATTATGTAAAAAAAACACAAAAATAATCAACAAAAAATAAACAAACACAAAGGGTAATTCAATGGCATATAGGTCATCCCTCAAAGATTACATACCTTAAAAACAAAAATTACAAATAAAACTCTAAGGCCAAGTATTAAACCAGATTTATAACCATTCAATTATTACAAAATTCACACATAAAACTTGTAATAAAAAAATATAGACAAAAACCCTAATATCACATCAACTAAAACATGTTACTTGTAAAGAAAGCAAACAATTTTTGTTCCCTAGTCACTCACTAGTGGAGAAACCAAAGCTTTGACACCAATTGTAGGAATCCAATCCAAATCTGAACAATTCAAGACTACGTAATAGCCTCCGAAACCAAGATCTTGTGAGCGTAGGCTTCAAAATTTTGATTTGCTTTCTCATCAGTTCATTTCTAGGTATGTTTGAAACCGTTCGACTAAGACATGTGAGCATCTTAAAATTACTTGACTATGTTGGATAAACAGTGATCGATGAATAGTGATAGATGAATAATGGTCGGTGAACAGTGCCTCGTAAACAGTAATTGTGTGAATAGTATCAGTGTATACTGATGGGTTGTTCACTGGAAAACTATCACAACATTGACCTAATTCATTCTTTTATGCCTTTGTTACTGCCTGTCTAATTTTGATTAGGAAACCTAATTCTATTAGGCTTAGTCTAACTAATTATCTGGGCTCGTAGAACTTAATCTCATTAAGTCTTTAAATGAGCTTTTAACTCTCAATTAGGTCTAACCCAATTTTATGTAGACTTTTAATTAATCACATTAATTATAAGCTCATTAATCTAATTAATTAAATTGACCAAAATACTCTATTATTTAATTAATCAAATTAATTAAATAATGAGCCCATTTACTAGTTAAATGTATTTAATTTAATACTTGGGCTTTATTCTCTAATAAACATAATTAAATTAAATATTTAATTTTTTAAATCTAATCCTTATTCAGACAATTTATGTCAACTACCCAAGTGACCTTGATAGATATATTTAATTATAAGCTTCAATAAGTTTGATCCAGTATCTTATTATCTCATAACTATAGTGGGTCCCACCTATTAACTTTGGTTCATTCCACTATAGGTCCAAAGTTGCACTCTTAAATTAAATACTTTTTTGCAGAAAGCTTAATAGTTTAAGCTGATTAAATTATTTCTTTAAGCCATATCCATCGAGCATCAGGTTTACATAATTACCTTTCATGGAATACTAATAATTGGAGTTAGGTATGATTTATCGTATTATCCTTCCAATTACATCTTGAGCTCTTGATACCAGTTTACACCATTTAAATGAGTTAAGATTTATTAAAATAAATCTCTTAATGAACAACTTTCATTAGATACTAATCCAAGATTCTCTCAAATAAAACCTTGTAAAACTATTAAGATGGCATTCTGCAATCCTTTTAGAGTCATGAATTATATATCTATGGCATAGTGTCTACTAGCATACAGATCTTACAATTCTAACTAGCCAAGGTATTAACCTCACTTTTTTAGATCTCACTTTTTATTCTAGTTAAAGATCATAGTCTGTATACTAGAGGTGTACGTTACCCACCCAAGAATAAGGTAGGAATGCCTTTAGTGCTCGGATGTAGAAATTCACATTCGGTTATAATATTTCAATCAAATGTATAATTTTTACGTGATCCATGCATGTTTAATGCATTCATAATACACAAGCGTCTTTGTTCTGAAGTCTTCATTTCAATTGGTTAGAGACTCATCATTTCCTCATCGAAGACAAACGACATAATAACCTTGTCCAAATAAAGTGCCAAGTTTTTGTTTATAAGTCATGAATTAGTTTTGAGCTATGACAAAGTTCTATGTCTCAATTATATCTCATATATATGGAAACTTTATCAATGTACAAGCTTTGAAACTTTTAGTTATCGATACGGTTACACTTGGGTAATTTATAAATAATAACTTTTATTTTTACATATTACAGAAAAACATCCATGCTCTTAGGATAGATCTCTAACACATTCATCCCAACTAGAGACACAAGCTGAGGTTGATGTCTCTCAGGCACATGAGCAATCAGTTCAACAAGAATGAGAAGCATCAGAAACTCAAAATCAAAAAGATTCATCATCATTCAATCCTAATGATCCAGTAAAGAGTGAAGACAACAACAAGCAACTAAATGAGTTCGATGCTTAAGAAGACTTCAACCCTCTGAACAACAAGTTTGCTACAATTGAAGCCAAGTAAAGATATGATGAGCACATATTAGAAAGAGCTCCGTGGATGGAAAGATTCATGAGAGTTGAGACATTTGCTGCCTATTAGCTTGCAGAGATTCTCCAAGAAAGACACTGGTCAAAATTAATAATTGAGGTTCAATTGCCTGCTACATCATTAATTCAAAAATTTTATGGAAATATTGATAATGATGTAGATGATGCTTTGACACATCCAAAAAAGGATTGTCTCTCAAGTATAGGAGTGTCGAAGTAATAAACCCAGTGAGTCTGGGGTCAATCCATGAGGAAGGGAATTTTAGCGCTACAAACTATAAGTAAGCAAATATGATATGGATGATTCAAGGAGATGACAAGATAATATCAACAAATATAAGAGAAGAGCAAGTTCATAAACAACACAAGATTATGATTATTAAGCACATATTAAAGGGTTAGAGAATCCTTACTCTCATATCAAGGGTTTCACCCTTTCACCTTAGCAAGAGAGAAAGTAGAAAGATATTATAAGAGAAAGAAAACAAATTGCAAGAAAAAGAGAATTCATTAATAACATAAACACACAAGAGAGAAAACCATAATACAAGATCCCAGCCAGGCTAAGATGCCTTAATGGGTCACAAGGTACTTCTATTTATAAATACATTCAGGGGCAAACTTGTCAAATTACAAAGGAATAATTGTCAAATATTAGATGCACCAACTTTGACAATTGGGGTAATTAGGTGAATCGATTTTGAGCACCGATTTTGACAAAGAATTTTTGAGAATTTTAATCACATGTCTTCATGAAAGTCATAGATATTTCTCTCAGCTTTCTAGAACATCTTGATTCATATGATTTGGATATGTATTCTGAGAGATATGGTTAAAATACCGAGGCATGGTCAGGCTGGGCTGAAACTGCAGATGGGTTCACTTCAAGCACATTTTTGGTCCACTAAGAGCCCGAATTTGATGATGCTTCTGAAATAGAATCTTATATAAAATTTAATCAGCTTTCTAAAACATTAAGATTTGCACCATTCTGATCTATGAATAAAGAGTTATGTCCATTTTACCAAACCTGTAACAAAACCAAAATTAAGAGGAAGTTAATTCGAAAGATGCAAAGACTACCAATATGCTTAAGTTGAGGAATTTAATGACACTATTAATACAATATGATGAACTAAACTCTTATTAAACATACATATTTAAGTGTTCATCATGCTTCTAAGGTCAGATATCACATTGTTTATTATAGAGGCTAGGATATTCATTTTTCTCCAAATGTGATTAATGATTTCTTAGAGATTCCTGGGGGTTGTAAGCATGAAATTTACTCCTAAATGTGTCTAAGAAATTAGTTTGGAAAGAGCTTGCTAGCCATTTCATTCAAGGTCAAGATGAAATTGCCCAAACTGAATTAACTCCTAGATATAGAGTTCTGAATAAGATTGCAAGATATAATTGGACTCCATCTTCTCTTCAAACTGCTGTGAGTTTAGAGAGAGCAAATTTTTTGTACTATCTAGGTAAATGAAAAAGCATAAATTTAGGTCTTTGGATCTTTCATTTCATTGTTCAGGATGTTGAGAATCATTCGTTAAGATTGCCTTTTCCATCTCTCATTATGGGCATCTTAATGAAAAATGGAATTAAGCTTGAAAATACTGATGTTGTTGAGACTTTGGAGTCACCTATTGTTACTGGTTTCATGAAAAGAGTGAGAAATCAGCAAAAAGATGTTGAGGATGAGAACAATAAGGAAACAAAGAAGGAGAGGAAGTTCAAGTTCCTACCAAGAGGTAGAGAATGTCCACCAAGCCCACTTTGAGAGAATTGCAACATTCTTTAGCTACTGTTTCTACTAACTTGTATACTATTTTGCAGCAACCAACTGAACTTATGAAAAATCAGTAAAGTTTGATGCAAAAACAGACAGAACTTAAGGCTAAATGGCAAGCTCACCATGAGCAGTTGACCAAATTTCTCACAACTGCTGGTGCCTCAACTTCAGCCTTAGTTCTTACTATTATTGCTCTTGTAGCTCATTCACTTGCTGCAATGTCATTGTAAGAAACACTGACTATTCCTATTTTTGTTGATGACATTCCTCTTCTTGTAGATCCTGCTTCTATTTTTACAACTACAATTGTCACTACTACACTTCCAGATCCAGCAAGCACATAAATTGTAGCTTCAGTCATTACCATCACTCCTGGTGTGGCTAATCAAATTGAACCACCAATAACTGAGACTGTACTTAGTCCTGCTCCTGCACCTAAGATAGTTGATCCTAGTTCTCTAATCTCTTCTGACAGAACTCCTTCGCAAACAATTGACTCATAAGTACCAAAGCCTCATGAAAAGCAATCTCAAGTTGATGCAGCTGCTACCTTGAAGAAAATGTCAGTTCAGCCAGCTCCATTTGACCCTAGTGTTGAAAGTCATGTAAGAGAACTTCAACAAGTCCTGGATGAAGTCACTGCTACATCATCTGAATAGACATCTTCACCAGTTGCCCCATCTACTAGGACCGGACCAAGAATGAGAGGTGGTATGATCAAACGTGGCTTTTACCTTGGAGATCTGGCAAACACCAGAAGTAGAGCTTTTTGGCACTTTGTGTGGAAAAAAAAAGGGGGACAAGAGAAAATTGTTGGTTGTTGATACATTTTTGCTTTCATTCTTTTGTTTTGTGTGTTTTGACTAATGGGGGAGAAGAAACTATTGGGGACTAATGTGTATTTTTCAAGTGCATTTTGTTTCCATTTGATCTTTGTGTTTGGATTAAGTGTTTGCATCCATTTATTTTGTTTTGACTTGGTTTGTATGACTTTTTTGTTGGAAACTAAGAAAGCTGACCAAGTTATATTACATGACATATTTGCTGACTGTTTTAATGCAGTTAAGTTTGATTGAGGTTGATTCAATTCTATCTTATCTAACTGTGTTTCTGGAGAATTTACTTTTGTTACTTGTAGTGTAGTTTTTCTCACAAAATGCCAAAGAAGGAGATTGTTGGGACAATGCTATATAGTTTTTCATGTGTCAATTTTTGTGGCATTAATGTGTTGGCATTTTGAAGAAAATAAGTTTTTGATTTTTCATTAATTATTGTCTGCTTTTAACTAATCCAATTAGGAAAGACTTAACTACGAATTATTTTCAGAGTACAGTTTTAGTTTGGGAAGTGTTTTATTATTACTAGTATTAGGAAAAATAATGATCATGATTCTTCAATAAATATTCTAACATGATATTGCTTTCCTAAGTCTTCAAGATATGCTGGTCATTGAAAGATGTTGAAAGATCTTGAAGAATGCTTATTGTATAAGGACTGATTGCTTGATAAGTTGTAGTATAAGAAGACTTTTATTTTATGTCCAGTTTAGGATATATATGCAAGCTATTTTAGAACACTTAAGTAATCATTTTCTTTTTGTTAGCTTACAGTTTTGATTAGGTTTATTGCTTATCATTATAAGCGCGGATAATCAATAGGGATTGATTATCTTATTGGGATATTGCATAACAATTTGAAAAGGACCCAAATTGTTGGGGGTGAAGTGCAGCAAGGAATTAGGAAGTTGGTTAATTTACTGTGGTTGAAGTTCTTGGAGAGAGAGCATGGTTTATATAGGATAGGTGAGTGTGAGAGAAGTGTGTGTTCTTTAACTATAAAGGTGCTAGTCCTTGTAAACGTGAATAACATAATGAAGTGCAGCTTGGTTGCCCGTGGATGTAAGCTTGTTTAAGCTAAACCATGTAAAATTCCTTTGTGCACTTTTTATTTACATATGTTATATTATTTATAACCGCTTCAGTTGTATAGTACGTAACTAAGTCTGCAGCTTCAAAATTTACAATATATAATTAAATTTACAATATATAATTAAATTGACAACAAGACATGCAACAATATGGAATGATTTATTAGAGAATTAAATATTAGAGAGATCAAGAGATTATCTTTTAAGAAGTTAGAGGGATAATGAAATGGGAATTAAAAATTAGAAACAAAAATTAAATTTAAAATAATAATGAGATTGTACCCTAACGTGAGACAAGTACCATCTCACCATTTCATTTTTTAACCTATTCATGATTATATGTCATCATTTCATCAGATTGAGTACCAAATTAATCAGATATGATCCAATGGATATATCTTATATGGATTTCATTACGGTACAATTGTTGTACCCATACAGCAACTGTGCAATTTGTTCAAAAATTGTAAACACATCGTAAAAGTCGTAAATGAATGAATAAAAATTGTATGTAAAAAAGTCGTAAATGAAAAACATGTAAAAGTTGTAAAATACAATTTTTTTTCACTCGCTTACGATTTTTAGATATACGTTTACGATTTTTACATGCTACAGCAAAGCTGCTGTATTGGTATAGCAGCTGTACTGTAGCATGACTCATCTTATATGAGTCTTTCTGCCACACTGTGCCAAACCTATGACATACCTAGGTGTTGGGAATTTAACTGCATTACCATTCTGCTGGTGAAGAAGTTCCTTTAACGAGGCATCTGTTCATTTTAATCAGGGTGCATTACACATGAGCACCAGATGAGATAATTAGCTTCAATAAAACCCATGTTGAATCTTCATTTGCAACATGTTTAGAATGCTATCAGTTGCAAATTTTATTAATGAAATAGGATTAATAATCAAATTTAGGCTATATATACATTGATTGTCGCCGATTTATGCTTTCTTCACCTTAACTGATTATAGATATATATATATATATATATATATATATATAGAGCAAACTGAATATGGCAACTTAAATATATTAAAATGTAATTGGTAATTACGCAAGGTTTTCTCTGCCTAACTAAGATACTTAAATGTCACGGAATCTTTATGAATACATATTCGTTCATTTAGCACAAAATCCATCATTGATAGTAAAATTCTCCATATTATAAGAAAGAGTTAGGATGTGTTCATGCATTCGAAATATTGGAATTTTCATTTTTAATTAATACACAATCCGATTCTACATAATTGAAATGAGGAATTTCCAATGCATGTACCATAATTTTACCTTATATTGGAATAACCCAAAATCATATCCAATCCAATTTTAAGGGGATTGAAGTTATGTAATTGCAAAAGATGCATTTTTAAAGTTGTAACTTCTTTTATATCATATGAACATAGAGTGGTCACTCTTTTCATAAATTTGCACACAACATAATAATAATTAACCAATTTACACATGGATTAACAAGTATGCAAGGAGAGTGACTTTCCAGATTCCGAAAGGGAAAAAAGTTGATAGATTAGATTAATTATTATTATTAAGAGATAATACAAATGAAAATTTGATTCAATTAATATTATCTTAGAAGGTACTTTGTGCATGCATGCTCATGCGGTCACCGAGGAGGAGATGCCAACCGGTCGGTCCAAGTAGCTTACTTAAGTCCCTTTAGCTTTACTGCAAAAAGCCCATTAGAAATAGTGTCCAAAGGTTTTTTTTTATAAAAAAAAACCAAAATATTGCCAAAAGGTCTTTTTTTTTTAAAAAAAAAAACCAAAATATTGCCAATAAAGACAACACCAGAATTAAGCACACCAAATCGACAAAGCAAATCAGTTGCCAAGTTTTGTCTCCAAAGAAATTATATATAAATCATGTTGATAATTTTGATCTTTTCTATCCTCATCAGTTTTAAATCATCTAAGACTTTGGCTCCACATGCACATATAATGCAAATATTTAACCATGAATAACTACTTTAAGGTTTACATTAATGTGAAAAGGAAAAGAAGGAATTATAAAGCTTACAGGATGGTTCTTCTCAAAAATTCACACTTAGGCTTGCAGAGCATCCTCGGAGCCCTCAATTCCACGTAAAGATTCTCGTAGGTGTCCCTGTAGATCTTGTCATATTAAGAATTAGCAATAACCTTAAGGAGCTCGACAGCAGCGATAAAAACAAGGCAAATCAACAATACAGCTACTTTTTTCTGCCATTCTCTCTTTTTCTGCAATGGTGGTTGTCTTCGCTTTTGTTGCTCTTGTTGCTTTGAGAAATGAGTTAAACTCAAGTATTTATAGGACATCAAATTAATGTGAACAATAAAAGCTTTTAAACGCAAATATATATGTAGCCATTTCATTACTGACTCCCTAGACTTTTTTTTTTTTTTTACGGAACGAATACTCGAATTGAGTTCCAGTACAACCCTATCATTTCTACGAATTGATTTATCCTCTTTCATAAATGAATCAAGAAATTTGGTTTCTTTTTGTTAAGTGTGCGACTAAAGTCTCACATTGACTAAAAGTGGAGAGGATCATAGATATATAACTATGGACAACATCTCCATTGATATGAGGCATTTTAAGTAGAATCTAAAAAAACAAATTTATGAGGGTCTAGGCTGGTTCCCAGTTTAACACATTTTATTACTCATAACATTACAATAGTATTATGTATTTAGAATTATAATAGACAATGGATGATTTAGTAATTTAATTTTTATTTATTAGAATGGATGTCGAAAGTGTATTAGGATTTAGGGATACATATAGTCCCACATCCTGTTGACTAATAGATTTTCAAGACTAACATTTTAATCTTTATATTTTAATCAAAACTAACATTAATTATTTTTTTTTTAAAAATATGATATCTAATGTAAGTTCTGGAAGTATGCAGTTATAAGAATTATAACAGTAAACTGTAATGTAAATCGGCACAAGAGGATTTTACATGGTTCGGTTATAAAACCTACATCCACAGACAGCTATAGAGCTGCAATTCACTAGTTTCTTATTTGTACAATCTTTAGGATCGTGTACAGTGCTGACTTACTCTCACACACTTACCTAATCTTTGTAGAACAAAATTCCGCCAAGATCTTAAACTCTAGTGACACTGCTCACTCTCTGTCACAGATAACTTAACAACACACTGTTAAGTATATCTTAACCACGATGTTTGACACTGAATTACATAAACACTTAACTCGCAAGTTCTCTTAAGTATCTACTAACTCACACAAACCTAGGCAACAATTCATGTACGATTACAACCTCTCATACATGAATAAAACACTCATAAAATCAAATCAAAGAGACATTCATATTTGCGTTGAAGCTCTCATTCTAATCCTTGGATTGCCGTGACATGAACTCTCACAACCAACCGACCAATCAACCCTCTCAATTATCTAAAAATAACTTTGTATATATAGTGGGAAGTCTCATTAGGATAAAGACAAATATAATAGGAAGTAATATAAATAACTCCTAAAGGAATTACGACACAAACAAATATTCTCCTATTTTCGCTAGGATACATGAAATAATGTCCTATTCTAAAAGGATATTAATTATGAATCAAATACTTCCTAAAATATACTTTTAGAAATAGTAAAATAAGAAATAAACTAATATTCTTGTTTTATCACAAGTTGAACAAAAATAACATGTGCATGGCACATGCACGTTGACACCAATAATCTCCCCTTTTTTGGTAACTTGTGATGAAAACACTACACTATTTCTGATCAAAGGAAAAACACACGTAGATAAGTCAGACATAACTATAAGCAATTATGATATAATAAACAGAAATATCATGCTTAAGAAAATAACAATCGTATGCAGTTACAAAACACATAATAGAACAATGTCTGATTATATAGATCCTGCAAAAATAACATAAAGTGCAGTTGACAAACTTGTCAAACAACACTGCAACCATTGTCATGATCAGAACAAATCAAAAACATACATCAAATGAAATAAGCAGATAAAAACACATAACACAGTAAAGAAAATAACACACAGTCGAGAATAGTTCTAATGCATACAAAGCATAAACATGCCTTACTCCCCCTTACTCCTTACATACTGCCTTGGAGGAGATTATCAAAATAGCAGACAAAATTAAAAGAATAGAATAGTTCAAAAATAGAACAGAAAAAATAGTTATAATAACAGATCAGAAACTCCTTCTCCTTCTCCCCCTTGATTTCAGGACAATTTGGCAAAAACTAATGTAGTCTGATGGGATATTCATATCTTTGGAAAACCATATACCATAATCATGTGTTCCATGTACATACATAATAATTCTTTTAGCTGTTGCCAGATGTGATTCTTTGGGATTTGCTTAAAATCTTGCACAGTCTTACAGTAAAGCACAAATCTGGTCTACTTGCTTTGAGGTATAATAGGCTGTCAATAATGCTTCTATACAAACTTACATCAACATCTTTTCCTGCATTGTCTTTTGAAAGTTTAAGGTTAGTACTGATAGGAGTTTTCATTGGTTTTGATTTTTCAAGCTCAAATTTCTTTACATGATTTTTAGCATATTTTGATTGAGATATGAATATTCCATCATTCATTTGCTTAACCTACAGTCCGGGAAAGAAATTTAATTCTCCTACCATGCTTATCTCAAACTCTTTCTGCACCAACTTAACAAACTCATTAGTTTTTCTTTTGTTACTTGATCCAAAGACAAGGTCATCAACATATATTTGAGCAACAATAAAATAGTTAGATGCATGTTTGATAAACAAAGTTTTATCATTGCTGCCTCTTTTATAGCCCCTGTTGATCAAAAAATTTGTCAACCTTTCATACCAACTCTAGGAGCTTGTTTCAATCCATACAAATCTTTATGCAATCTGTACACAAAATCAGGATGTTTAGGATCTTCAAACCCTTAGGTTGTTTAACAAAAACTTCTTCATTGAGATAGCTATTTAAAAATGTTGTTTTAACATCCATTTGGTACAATTTAAAATCAAGCAAATAAACAATTGCAAGTAGTAATATGATTGATTCAAGTCTAGCTACTGGTGCAAAGGTTTCATCAAAGTCTATGCCTTCTACTTGAGTGCAACCTTGTGCTACTAGCCTAGCCTTATTTCTTACTACTTGACCACTTTTATCATTTTTATTTTTGAATATCCATTTAGTTCTAATGACATTTGCATTTTCTGGCCTAGGAACTAATTCCCATACTTCATTTCTTTTAAACTGATTAAGTTCATCTTGCATGGCTTGAATCCAAACATCTTCTTTTAAGGCTTCGTTCACATTTTTTGGTTCAACTAATGAAACATAACATGCAAACCTTGTCTGATTCCTTACCTTGCTCTTAGTTTTTATCATGCCATCTGGTGTTCCAATGATAGAGCTGGTTGGATGTGCCTTCTGAATCCAAGTGGGTGGATCTTTCCTTTCATCTTCATTATTGATTGAGTTTTTGTTCGGATCTGAGTTGTCAGTTTTCATTGTTGTGTCTGACGTAACAGCAGTTGTTTCCTCTTTCATAATAGAGTCATCTTTATTACCTTTGCTGTCTAAAACTGATTTTTCTGTATGTATCTTTTGTAAAGCTGGTTATGCTTTCCTCTTGTGAGTATTCTGCATAATCATACAGTTCATCAAAGACTACGTTTGTAGATTCCATGACTGCCTCAGTTCGAAGATTGTAAACTCGAAATGCTTTGCTGTTTTGTGAATATCCCATAAAAACTCATTCATCACTCCTTGGATCTAATTTACCTAACTATTCTCTGTCATTTAAGATGTAACATCTGCATCTAAAGACATGAAAATATTTCAAATTAGGTTTTCTTCCTTTCAAAATTTCATAAGGTGTCTGGTTAGTGCCAAGTCTTTGAAAGACTCTATTTGAAATATAACAAGCAGTGCTTATTACTTCAGTTGATAACCTTTTGTCAACTTCTTGCTATTGAGCATCACTCTAGCCATCTCTTGAAGAGTTCTATTCTTCCTTTCCACAATACCATTTTGTTGAGGCGTTTTGGGAGCTGAAAATTCATGATCAATTCCATGATATTTGCAAAAGTCAGCATAGCTAACATTTTCAAATTCCTTGCCATGATCACTTCTTATTCTCACTATCCTACCAATATTCCTGTTTTGCTCATTTTCAAGCTTAACACAAAAAATCCTGAACGCTTCAAAAGTGTCAAATTTTTCTTTAATAAAATCAACCCAATTATATCTAGAAAAGTCATCCATACAAACAAATATGTATCTTTTACATGTAATGCTTTCAATTTGCATAGGACCTATAAGACCCATGTGAAGCAAATCAAGTATCTTGGATGTGCTAAGATGTGGGTTGGATTTGTGTGAACTTCTAATTTGTTTTCTCATTTGACAAGGTCCACAAATTCCATTTATATAGTCATCAAATTTAGGGACTCCTTTTACAGCACCTAACTTAGTCAATCTAACCAAGTCTTTGTAATTTAGGTGACCTAATCTAACCAAGTCTTTGTAATTTAGGTGACCTAATTTTTTATGCCATAATTCCAAATATGAAATCTTAGCTTTAAATGCAATTTTTACCAAATAGCAATTATCCGAAGATCTATTTCCTTTTAAAATACATTTACCAAAGTTATCTAAGATCATACATTTGTTTTGTGTGAAATTAACAATATATTTGCTATCACATATCTAACTGATACTAATTAGATTAGCTTTTAAACCTTCAACCGGCAAGACATTTTGGAATTTGGGTAGGCCTTTGACATTCAAAGTGCCTTTATCAATGATCTTACTCTTTTCTCCATCTCCATAAGTGACATTTCGTTTCCTGCATGCTTTAAATTTTTTAAAAAACTGCTTATTTTCAATCATATGCCTGGAACAGTCACTGTCAAAATACCACAAATCATTAGAAGAATGTTGAAGAGCAGTAAGAGCAATATGGCATACTATCGTGTCTTTCTTAACCCACTGCAGTTGTGACTTTGGTAACAGTTTGAACTGTTTTGATCTTTTATGCAAAAGATTTAACAATTTAAAGTATATAGGCCTAATTTGTCCCTTTTTACCACAAAAATAACAAATTGAAATGAATTTTCTTACTTTTTCAGGATTGGATGTGAAAGAACTCATAGGAGAAACAAATGTTTCATTGCTTTTTGAGCTATGACTTGATCTTATTGAGTTAGGTTCAAATTTTTGACCTGATGTTGAATCTTTTACAAACACTGTTTTTGATGAAGATGCAACATTACCCTCCGTGTATTCCAATCCATGTTTGTTGGAGTTGTCTCTTCCAAGACTCAAGGCCTGATCAAGTTTAGCTGACTCCATTCTGAGTTGATTAACACATCTTTTGCTCTCAATCAGCTCTGTTATGATTTTCTCAACATGTGCTGTTTTGTCTGTCAAAGCAATCTCCAGTTCCGTGATACGGTTTTCAGCATAAGATTTTTCACATGTCAGTACTTTAATCTCCTTCTTCAAGGTTTTAATTACTTCCTTCTGATTTAGCCATTCACCATAGAGTGCATTATAAGTCTCTTGCAACTCTTCATAGTATTCTGGGCCATCTTATTCATCTAAATGATCAACATTGGATCTGCAATGTTCTGTTATATCAGTCATAACAGCCATCCCTTTATTAGCTGCTAATGCTGTGAATGCAACAAAATTATTCATGCATTCTTGATCATCCGAATCAGATTCTGATTCATCACTCTAAGTAGTTGTCAAGCCTTTGTGTTTCTTCTTGAGATTAGCACATTCAGACTGAATATGTCCATATCCAGAACATTTATAATACTGAATCTGTCCTTTCTTATCAGGTTGCTTCAATTTCTTCTTGTCATTCTCCTTGTTGAATTTCTTGAAATTGTCTTCATTTGAGTTTGATGGCTTTCCTTGATTCTTTTTCCTGAAATTCTTTTTCATGAACTCGACATAATTCTTTGTTAGAAAAGCTATCTGTTTAGAATCAGTTTCATACTACTCTGATTAATTTCAAAGTTTTGGAGAATGCGAATCAGTTCATCAACCCTCATCTCATCAGTATTTTTAACTTCCTCAATGGCTGAAATTTTAGGTTGAAATTTATCTGGAATAGACATCCTTATTTTGCTAACAATTTTTGCATCAGTGAAAGTTTTGCCAAGCATGTATGCCAAATTTGTGATATGACATATCTTAGAGTAAAACTCAGAAATTGACTCATCCTCATGCATCATTAAATTTTCAAATTGAGAATTCAGTCACATCAATTTAGATTTTTTAATAGATGCTGTACCTTCATGTTTTACCTCAAGTATGTCTGAAGCTTCTTTGGCCACTTTGCACCTAGAAATCTTTCCGAAATTGTTTAAGCCCACTGCAGCAAAAATTTTTTTGAGAGCTTTTGAGTTCCAGCTTGAACGTTTGCATTCTTCATCAGTCCATTCCTCCTCAGATTTGGGTTCAGCATCACCAAAAGCATTTAACTTTGTTGGCGGTGTCCATCCTTTAACATTGGTCAATGCCCTATCATCAAGAGATTTGATATGCATTATCATTCTTACCTTCCAGCTGTATGGATAATTACTATCATCAAGAATAGGTGGTTCTGCTCCAGATCCTCCATTGCGAATAAACTCCATCCTTCTAGATCACGTAATCGTTTTCTTCACTTATCTATCAGTGAACCTGCTCTGATACCAATTGTAAGTTCTGGAAGTATGCAATTATAAGAATTATAACAGTAAACTGTAATGTAAATCGACACAGGAGGATTTTACGTAGTTTGGTTATAAAACCTACATCCATGAACAGCTATAGAGCCGAAATTCACTAAGTTCTTGTTAAGATCGTTTACAGTGCTGACTCCCTCTCACACACTAACCTAATCTTTGTAAATCAAAATCCCGCCAAGATCTTAAACTCTAGTGACACTGCTCACTCTCTGTCACAGATAATTTAGCAACACACTGTTAAGTATATCTTAACCACGACGTCTGACACTGAATTACATAAACACTTAACTCGCAAGTTCTCTTAAGTATCTACTAACTCACACAGACCTAGTCAACAATTCATGTACGATTACAACCTCTCATACATAAATAAAACACTCATAAAATCAAATCAAAGAGACATTCCTATTTACGTTGAGGCTCTCTTTCTAATCCTTGGATTGCCGTGACATGAACTCCCACAACCAACTGACCAATCAACCCTCTCAGTTATGTAAAAATAACTTTGTATATATAGTGGGAAGTCTGAACAAAATCTCCTTAGATTCCTGTAAAAATCTTAATCAAACTCTCATTAGGATAAAGACAAATATAATAGGAAGTGATATAAATAACTCCTAAAGGAATTACGACACAAATAAATATTCTCCTATTTTCACTAGGATACATGAAATAATATCCTATTCTAAGAGGATATTGATTATGAATCAAATACTTCCTAAAATATACTACTATAAACAGTAAAATAAGAAATAAAATAATATTCTTGTTTTATCACAAGTTGAACAAAAATAACATATGCATGGCACATGTACGTTGACACCAACATATAATAGTCAAAGTATTAGTTTCATAAATATCTAGATCTAATTTGTTATCCTAAATCTTAAGGATATCGACATGCAAGTTTCCTATTTTCTGTGCTAAAAAGGAAGAAGAAGAAGAAGTTGTATCTGGGAACCTCGAGGATGAGAATGAACCATAACTGGGTTTATTGACTTATTATCAGTAGCTCTTTTTTTTTTTAAATAAAAAATTTAATGCGTCGTCTGAATTATGTTACAACACTCAAAAGAAATTAATTAGTGAGCCACTTAAATTATTTTCTTCACTTATTCCCTATCATAAAAGTTGGAAAATTCACGTACTTCTTAATTACACATATCATCAAGGATAATATTGTACTAATACAAAATGAATAATTGACATAATGTAATCTTATTAGTTGTTAGATGAGTGATTATCATCTATTAAATTTTCCCATATATTATAATTTTTGTCCATCTAATAGTATATATTACCAAGTTAATTTATATAGATAGTACAAGATAACTGCATTAATTGTACCATTACTCATAAAAAAAAAAAAATCATTCCATATATACTGATTAAAAGAATAACAATACAGTTGTAATAATTAACATTGTTTGGGATAAAATATTTTTCTCCCTATGCATGTCACATGGGTGATAACTAAAAATTGAATGAAATCTGGAACAAACACATGCCATATGGCTATGACTAGAATTGACACCTAAAACAAATGCATGCCACATGAGATTCAATTAAATAACACCTAATCGATTGGACGGCAATTCATTTAATAAATAGTTCATTATTAAAGGTTAAAATTAAGATGATATATCCTTCCTTCCCTCCCCGGCCCCCTCCGATTCTGCTCGGTTTTCATAGTCCTAGTAATATATAGTTCGTGCGTTATAGTGATATACTTTTCGATATTGGGGTCTTCTGATCGTTTATTAGTTATTATAGAAGTAGCCTAATATTTTACATATTTAAGAGATTTGATGATCAACAAGAATGTTGGCCATTTTCATGTTTAATAAATGAAAGCTCTTTCTACTTTGGTACAAATTGATTCAATTTCATTTCGTATCACGTTGAGATTGATCAATGAAATTATATGGTTAAGAGCATGATCATCAAAGTACGTATTTTTTCTTCCTTCCAGTAATGGTGGTTAACTTGTTATTGTATTAAGTTTACTATTTTTTTAAAAGCTTAAGTTTATAGATATGGGTTTCAAATTCCTCAACAAATTTTATAAGTGGGTTAAACAATACTTTCTTAAGAGATGTTATATTCAGCCTCTAATTTTTATCTCATTAGACCCGTTCTAAATTTAAATGAGGGTAAATTTATAATAAATATATAATTAAATAAGATTATTTAGTTATTAAGTGGGTGCAATTAAGAAATCTATTCTTTCCATTTATTCTTCATATTTATCTTTGTCATTTAGCTCTTTTAATCTATGTCGCTACTATTAGTAACTTTACGATGTAATCTATACTAAAATATTACCTCTTGTTTTCAAATCATCATCATATATGTTTGTTCTTCATAAATAAAACTAAAAACTGAAATTATCCTTATTTATCTAGGATGCATAAGAATTATGTCAACAAAGTATAGAAAAAAATGCTGCTAATGAAATTATGCTCTTCAAGTTGTATAGTTTATGAAAAGAGAGTGAATATAAGGCCAACATCAAGGTTTGTTAACAATAGTTGAATAAAAGTAGAAAATAAAAGTTTAATTTCAACTATGATTTGATTTGTAATGAAACATATATTTCCTAGATGTTGGTGGTTAAAACTTGAAAATGAAGAAAATTTATTGGTTAATAAATCTTAACAACTAATGATATAAATGTACGACAAAATTGATATAGATTTTTATTTGATTCTATTAGAATTATTTAACAACCAAAAAGATAAATATTTTAAAACACAATTTTATCCTCACTAAATTAGAGAAGGGATATTATGAAATGAAAAGTGGGGGCTTGATAGAACCACTCCTTTATAATTAATTTTCAAGTGACACAGTTTGCCACTTTTCTAAAATCTTAAGCGTATAGATGTGGGCTTAACATTGATATTTTATTCTCTAATAATTTTCATATTAATTTACTAAAGGATTACATTACGGTCGGAACAATATTTTTCAAAATTATATGCTAAAAAAATATTAATTAAACTAGCAATGAAACACATATATGTTAAAGGTTAAGTTTATTATTATTATTATTATTTTAAATCTAATTTGAACTTGTAGGTATGAGCTTAACATAAATACCTTAAACCTAAATTCAATTTACAATGTAAACATTTTATTGGAGAGAAACAAATTTAAGAAAGATTTTTTTTTTAAAAAAAAAAGTTGGATTGGATAATGAAAAGAAATTAAAATTTGATAATACAAATAAATTTTAAATCGATAATGAGATAACACCACATCTTGATTTAACTAGAATGACACCTAAAACAAATGCATGCCATATGAATATAACTAGAATGACACCGAAAATAAATGCATGCCACGTGAGATACCATAAAACAACACCCATAATCTATTACATGGCAATTAATGTAATATATAGTCCAAAATTAAATGATCCTATTTTATCTTCTCCCTATTCTTCTGCTTTGTTTTTAATGTATAGTTCAAAATTTATAATAGAATTAGGATACTCTATTTATCTAATTTTGACTCAGCTTTTGAGAATCTATTAACAATTGTATTTCAATGTTAATGGATGATAGAAATTTATAATTCTATATCTTCATCAATTAATTTTCTATAATCATCAATCACACTTTTCCAAAAAAGAAAAATGTAATGAGGAAGAGGAGATCCTTATCCTATATAATAAAATGCTTTTCAACATTGCTATCTTCTAATCAATTAAATTTTTAGTTACTATAAAACAATAGGATATAATATTTAATTACATAGTTAAAACTTAAAAGATGAGATCAACAAATTAAGAATCTTTCTTCCTTGCCATGATTAATATATCAAAGTTCCTTCTAATTCAGTAGAAATTAATTTTTTTAATAATAGTTATTTTCATATGAATTAATTTATCAAAAGATCACATTAATATTAGAAATATTGTTCTAAGTTATATATATAATTAAACTGGCAATAAGACACACACAACTTACAATGAATATAGAAAGCTTTCCTGAAGAGAATTAAACATTAGAGAGATCAGGAGATTATTTTTTAGAAAGTTAGACAGAAAATGAAATGGAAATTAAAAATTAGAGACAAAAATTAAATATAACAATGAGATTTACCCTAATGTGAGACATGTTCCATCTTAACATTTTCATTTTTTCAACTTATACGTGATTATATGTCATCATTTCTTCATATCGATGAGCCAAATCAATGAAATGTGATAGGTGTCTATTTATGTATTACTTTTATATCAATTCGTCCATGTTTATTTGCTATATTCCTTGGTATTTTTATGTTTTTGTGTGGTTTTGATGTTTGTAGGAGTTTTGGAGCAACTTGCACAAAAATGGAGTAAAACCCTTCATTTTCACCTCTGCTAGTCAGTGATCTTCTCGGATTTAATTGTATTGATATACAATGAACCCGACGACATATTATATACCTTTGGAAAGCTCTCGAAGTCTATTTTCTGGAGAAATTTACGGTTTATAAATCCATTCAGTGTACCAAAAGTTGTAATCAAAACAGTGTGGATGTATAGAAATATAATTCCACAAGTCACTGTAGCATGTATAATACGGGGCACTGTAGCAAGTCACTGTAGCAGAGTATTTAAACACATTTTAGGGTTTTATTTTCATAACTTGAAGAGAGGAGAACGTGGAAGAGGCTGCATCTTTGGATTTCTCTCATCTCTTGGAGTTCTTGAAGGAGATTGAAGGCTTGGAAAGAGGAAGAACTACAAATCCTAATAGATTTCATCAAATTTGCTAAGTTTCCCTTTCCCTCTCATTTTCTGGAATGTCTCCATATGTATTGTATTTGTATTCTATCTGAATTTGTATAACTAAATCTGAATTGGTTGAGGGTGATTTCAAAGCCCTTGATATGGTTTTTGTGAATTGATTGTGCAAGGCATTGTTATCCAATTCTCTAATTGAAGTTGCTTGTATTTTCCCATGTTTAATGCTTATGATTGCTTGCTGGATTATATTTGGGTGGCCAACTGATTATAATCTGGATATTGTCTATTGCTAGATTAGAAATCTTGATCCGTAATTGTCTTGAATTTCTAATCATTAGTAGCAAAATTGTGATCAGAGATTGCAATTGGAGAATACAACCTAAGTTAAATAATCCGAGCTTGTGTGTTTATTGATTAGATCAACCTATCTTTCTTATCGTAATGCATCCATTGAATTAAATTTAGAGAGCTTGTTCTAGTTGTTTAATGGATAGAGATTAAATAAAGAGCCTGTTTTATTTAACAACAAAGTAAGGAAAGATTGGGATAACAGAGCTTGTTGTTATCTACGGTTAATAACTTCATTACTGTAATTGGATGACAATTCTACGATTAATTCGCAAATCCATATCTTGTGGTAGAGAAGGATCTCTTAACCAGGTTTCTCTCATTGATTTTTCATTCGAATTAACTTTCTGTTTTGTTATTCTTCGTTTGCATTATTATTTCACTTAGTTAATCAATCAACAAAACCCCCCAATTACTCTGTTTTTGCTTTCGAATAACAAATTTAATTAGAATCAATCCTCGTGGGAACGATATCTTACTCATCACTTTATTACTTGTGCGACTAGTATACTTGCTAGTTTCGAACGCATCAAGTTTTTGGCGCCGTTGCCGGGGATTGATTTTCTAATCGATTTGTTATTTTTTTTCATTGTTGATTCCTATTTTCTTTGTTTTTCTTTTCTGATTGTTTGTGTTTAGACGACATGGCAGTAAACTTCCATCAATTCAGTGGCGGATTTGAGCCCCAACTACCATGGAGAGTAAATGAGGTAAGCACTCCGAACATTGAACAACAACTTTCTGAGCTAACCTCTCTTGTGGAAAACATGGCTGTAGGAGATATACAAAAATTTTATGAATGTGGGATATATTCTACGATGGAGCATCCAATCGACATGTATCCAACTTTACAAGAAGAATATATGGAACAAACCAATGCCATGGGTGGATTTCCAGGACAAACGAGGCAATGGTATGATCCTTTCTCTAACAATTACAATGCTGGATGGGAATATCACCATAATTTCAGTTACTGGAATCATCAACCAATCACTCCAAATGTGATACCAAATCGGCCATAAGGTTTCAATCAACCTAGAGTGCAGCAACCTTTTCAAATGCAACCACCACCAATGCCACATCCAGCACCGCAACCAGCTTCACAAAACTCAGGTATGTCTCTCCAGAACATTGTTAATGCACTTGCCACTAACACAATGCAATTCCAGCAGGAAACTGGGGCAAGTATCCAAAACCTGGCAAATCAAATGGGACAATTGGCCACTAGCATGAGCAAATTCGAGGGCCAAGGCTCAGAAGAATTATCTTGTCAAACGGTGATCAATCCAAGAGAGAATTCTTGTGCGATAACTTTGCAAAATGAAGAGCAATTAGATGTCCTGCCAAAGAAATCACAAACTGATGAAGGAGATGACACCACTTCCACCATGAACAAAACACTGACTTCTCAGGTAAATCCTATAACCCCATTCCTTCATATGTTTCTTCTCCACCTTTTCCTAGTAGATTTGTAAAATCGAAGAAGGAGGAACAAGAACAGAAAATCCTGGAAACTTTTCGCAAAATCGAGGTGAGTATACCACTTTTGGATGCTATCGAACAAGTACCTCGTTATACAAAATGTTTCAAGGAGTTATGCACCAGGAAAAGAAAGTTAAAAAGAAATGAGAAAGTAAGTGTGGGGGAAGATGTTTTAACTGTATTGCAAAGGAAAATTCCTCCAAAGTGCAAAGATCCAGTTATGTTCACCATGCCATGCACCATTGGTAAAACCAAGTTTGAAAGAGTTATGTTAGATTTAGAAGCATCTATTAACATCATGCCATGTTCTATTTATGCTTCTTTAAATCTTGGACCTTTTGCGAAAATTGGTATTACCATTCAAATTGCTGATCGTTTTAATGCATATACCAAAAGAGTTGTGGAAGATGTGCTTGTGCAGATGAATCAATTGCTTTTCCCAGTAGACTTTTATGTTCTTGAAATAGAGGATGAGACATCTCCTAATCCAACACCGATTCTTATGGGGAGACTATTCTCGAAAACTGTTAGAACCAAGATTGATATTCGTGATGACACTCTCATCATAGAGTTTGATGGCAAGGTGATATGTTTCAATATTTTTGAGGCAATGAGGTACTCTAGTGACTTACATTTTGTTTTTGCAGTTGACGTTGTTGATTCTCTGCTACAACAATGTTTTGAGTTAACTCGCAAGAATGGATTGGATATAGCTATTAATGAGCACATAGGGACAAAAAATTCTAAGGAGTCAGAAATTTTGATACAAGTGTCCAAAGAAATGGAGAAAGTTGTGGCAAGCTTAGATGAGACCATAGCTATAACCATAAATAGGTATGATGTTTCGTGCATTCAATTTCCTTTATCTAATGAGAAAATTCTTCCTTCTGTGATGACAGCCCCTGCCTTGGAGCTTAAGTCACTTCCAGATCATTTGAATCATGGATTCTTGGGTGAGAATGATACTTTGCGAGTTACAATGAAATGGGCCTTGCACGAATACAAGAAGAGAAACTCGTCCGAATACTTATAGATCACAAAATAGCTATTGGGTGGACGATTGCTAACATCCAAGGCCCAGCCATATGCATGCACCAATTCTTGTTGGAAGAAGGATCCAAGCCCACTAGAGAAGCACAGCAGAGATTGGACCCTCCCATGATGGAACCAATGTCGGGCTGAGGACGTTAAACCAAGCGCTTATTGGGAGGCAACCCAATGTTTTTGAAAAATAAATAAAAAAAGAAAACAAAAATAAAATAAGGTAATAATGATCGATTTTTGTGTCTCGAGGAGATTCCTTTCGTAGGCCATCAAATTGATCAGGTTTTATCTCTCTTTGCCATCTGTCTTATTTCTTTTTTATATATATTTTTTTAATTGTTTTTTACTTTTGTTTGCTATTGTGTTGTTATCTCTTTTATGTGTCTTTAGTTTCGTTTTTGCTCTTTTCTTTTCCTTTCTTTTGTTTAATTTGATTACTCTGTGCTTTGAGCTCATTTGTGCAGCAGCTTGTGGAAAAATCCAAACGGAAGTTGAAGTCATTCGCCAAAGGTTTGAAACGTGCATATCTTGGAGAAAAACAAACTCGATCGCAGTATCGGTAATATCTCTTCTTTTCTCCTCTTCAATGGAGCCGATATCTTTTGTCGGAAAACCTTCGTAAATATTTTCCTTCACACTTCCTCAAAAATGCTGTGTTTAAAATTTATATAAGTACGGATGACTAGACTTGGGCGTGATGCTCCTAAATGTGCCTTGCTGATATACGAGGCTTATCGAAGCCCCAAAGGTAAGATTGTCCGGTTAAACCGGAAATAATTCGCCCAAAATACATGCAGTGTTTTCTAGGAGAGCTACTACGCCAAGAGGCGAAAAGAGCGACAAGGTTACAAGTATGTTATAAATGTGCTAGATGGAATGTAACCAGACTTGTCGTTCATTAGGTTTTGCGTCCAGGAATAGAGAAGATAAACTTTCATTTATTAAAAATGGTTTGAGTAATGAGTCGCTGGATAATGTTTTGTTAACTCTCGAGTCACATTCTTGTGGACTTGTTCAGCGTGAATTGCTTAAATCTATGGACACAATTTCGTGATGAATTGCAGTGTTATAGTCTAGGGAATCTGACTAAAAACGACCCTGTATGCCAGTTTATAAGAAAACTGGATGGGAAGCAAATCCCCGACTCATAGAAGGCGTTTCAGCCGTTACTGGACGTAAAACCAGAGGAAGAGGTGAGCCACAATCACAACTACTTGTATATTTGAATGTGTGTTGTTGTTGTCGAATTTAATTTCTTTCTTGTTTCGTTTGATCTGATTATCAATGTTGTTTTTTGTGTTGTTGTTGTTTGTTGATTTTGTTTGTTTTAAATTCAAGTTTTCTTTTTGACAAACCAGATGACTACCCCATGATATAAGCACACGTGGAAGACAAGTGTGGAGGTTTTGTCAACCTCCGCCGAAAGTATAGCTTTACTTTTCATGCTTCACGTGGGAGACAAGTGTGGTGTTTTGTCAAACCCCACCGAAAGTATATCTCTAATTGTCATGCTTCACGTGGGAGACAAGTGTGGCGGTTTTTTCAAACCCCCACCGAAAGTTTATCTCCATTTTTCATGCACACGTGGGCGACAAGTGTGGAGGTTTTGTCAAACCCCACCGAAAGCATATCTATTTTTTCAAATCTCAGGGCGATAAATCTGCATCGAGCAACCCCCACCGAAAATTATGTCCCATGTGTCAAATTGAGAGTTTTACGTGTGTATATATCCATTCTCCATATTTTCAAATGTCATTATTATAACCTGTCTTACACTTGAAAAGCATATTACCTAACGTGCTTCATTGTCTTACACAAGGTTAGAGCACTTGTAGAAATGGAGAAAACACCAATTCGGCGACTCCAAAATATATGCGTATTTTGTGGATCGCAATTTGGTAAAGATGGAGAGTTTACAACAGTAGCTCTTGATCTTGGTAGGACATTAGCTACGAGGGGTATTCATTTGATTTATGGAAGGGGTAGTCTTGGGTTAATGGGGTGTGTGTCAACAGCTGCATCCCTAGGAGGTAGCAAAGTTCTCGGCATTATCCCTAAACCATTAGCTGTACGAGATATCGTAGGCAACACCATGGGGGAAGAGTTATAGGTTTCTAGTATGCATGAGCGTATTGCACATATGGTCATTAAATCTGATGCATTTATAGCTTTGCCCAGTGGTTATGGTACATTAGAGTAGATATTTCAAATCACCTCTTGGGCACAGCTAAACATCCATCGGAAACCCATTGGTTTGTTAAATGTCAATAATTTTTTTGATGGTTTGTTGTCTTTTTTGATCAAGCTGTAGAAAAAAATTTCATCTCACCGTCGGCGAGGCAAATCCTGGTTACAGCTTCAACTGCAGGGGAGTTAATTGACAAATTACAAGCATTCGTCTATTCGCCTGATCCAACAATATCTCGGATTGATTGGTTTGGAGAAGGCAATAAGAGGCGTAAACTGGATTTAACGCTCCATCTGTAATCTCTATCTGCTGGTTTGCTTTGTTTTCGTTTGCTTTCTTTTTATTGTGTTTATTTGAGTTTTTTTATGTCATTTCTTTTTGAGTTTTTTTTCAGGTTGTTTCTTTCGTCCCAGGTAATATTTTCTAATCTTGATTTTTAGAGTGGTGGCTTAAAAAGTTTAAGTCCTCTTGAAACACATTCTGGATCTCTTTAATCCAGAACGGCTGAATAAGGAGGCTAACCTTTAAACTTTTTAGACCCATTCTAACTGACTTGTTTTTATTTGCTGGTTTGTTGGACTTTGTTATTTTATGAGTAAGTTTGGTTTTATGTAATTTAGAGTTGTTATGTGTTGTCTTTATTAGTTTCGATTCAAAAAGAGAAATTTGTGGAAAACAACTTGAGAATGGCAGAATATGGGGTTTCTTGAACCGTTGAAACGTATTCTCTCTGAATAAATCCGTAGTTTGTTTATTTCATGTTGTTTGAAGTGTCTTGTATCTTGTTTTGTTCTTTCATAATAAAGGTATATAGGCTGGAAACCTTAAGTCTGCGGGCTACTGGTCCTAAGGATTGTTAAAATATACAATCTTGACTCAGGTGTAACAACGCCACGTACCTCTTTTCTTGAATTTTGTGGGTCGATGATAAGAGAATGATTGAATTAAGAATAACTCTTGGAAAATGATAAATGATGCATGGATCTGTGTGCTTGAAATGTTTATTGGTTTTCGCTTTGCCTTTGATTCCTTGCGCAACATTGAGCACTGAGCTATTTTCACTGAGTTATTTGTTTACTTAGAGCAAGTTTATGTAATTTAAATGTTTCTTCATATTTCAATGAATTCTAGAACTTGTTTGATGGTCACTCGAGGCGAAATCCTAGACTGTGCAACATTAGGGAAATGATTTAGGCCATCTTTGGACCGTTTGAGCCTTCAGAGCAAACCGTGACTGAAATTGATTCTTAGTTACCCTTTTGAGTCTCTGTAAACCTTTTTCTTTGTTAACTCACTAAAAGATTTCCTAACCTCCATTGAATTTGTTCCAAACAGTTTATCCCTTACCTATGAGCATGTAAATCATTCGCAATTATATTTTGAGCTATGTTCTGGTTTTGGGAAGTTAGAGGCGGTTGGATTGTGCCATGAGCAATGCAAGTGAGTTTTATTATGTTTGTAAAAAAAAAAAAATCTGTACTTATCTTTCACGTACTTAAACATTGAGGACAATGTATTGTTTAAGTGTGGGGGAGTGGAATTGCAGTTAAAAAAAAGAAAAAAAAAAGAAAAAAAAGAGTTCTATACCCTTGGGTGTTCTTGAAAAGAATGAAACAACGAAGTGTGGGGGTGTAGTTTCTTTTGTTTTCTACAAAAAACAAAAGAAAGAAAAAAGAAAGAAAAAAAAGAAGATTGAGTATTCTAAATAAGTTTGGGGGAGTAACCTGGTGAAGTAAAATAAAGTTGTGTTATAGGGTTGAGCTCTACATAATCTTGAATGATTTATGTGTTTGTGGGTGATTTGAGCCAAATTATTATCCTTGATCATATCTTCACCCAAGCCAAACGTTACAAGCTTAATAAAGTCATACTTGATCCTTGGTGTTGTACATGTCTACATTAGTGGAGAGTGACTTGAAAAGCAGGCCTATGGAGTTCATTTATACACACATCTTCACTATTAAATATGATTTATTTTTAAGCATAAACTCATCCGGGTTACAAGTGATTAGGTGAGAATGGCTCTACACACACACACTTGAGGAATTGAAGTGAAGCGAAACTAATCTTTGAGATAAAATTCTTGATCAAGTGCATTATTTTGAAGTTTTCCTTGGGTTATAATTAAGTACAATCTTTGAGCCTATTTGCAAGTTGAAGCATTTGTGTGTGTTTTAATTTTTCTTTGATTCTGTTTCGGTTTAGTTTTGTTTCGTATCATTTTAGTTGTCGAGGACTAGCAAAGTCTAGGTGTGGGGGAATTTGATAGGTGTCTATTTATGTATTACTTTTATATCAATTCGTCCATGTTTCTTTGCTATATTCCTTGGTATTTTTATGTTTTTGTGTTGTTTTGATGTTTGTAGGAGTTTTGGAGCAACTTGCACAAAAATGGAGTAAAACCCTTCCTTGTCACCTCTGCTAGTCAGTGATCTTCTCGGATTTAATTGTATTGATATACAATGAACCCGATGACATGTTATATACCGTTGGAAAGCTCTCGAAGTCTATTTTCTGGAGAAATGTACGGTTTATAAATCCATTCAGTGTACCAAAAGTTCTAATCAAAACAGTGTGAGATGTATAGAAATATAATTCCACAAGTCACTGTAGCATTTATAATACGGGGCACTGTAACAAGTCACTGTAGCAGAGTATTTAAACACATTTTAGGGTTTTATTTTCATAACTTGAAGAGGGGAGAACGTGGTGGAGGCTTCAGCTCTGGAATTCTTTAATCTCTTGGAGTTCTTGAAGGAGAAAGGAAGCTTGGAAAGAGGAAGAACTACAATCCAAAGAGAATTACATCAACTTTGCTAAGTTTTTCCCTTCCCTTTCATTTTCTGGAATGTCTCCATGTTGTATTGTATTTACCACGTTCTTAAACATGTGTAACTGAATCTGAATTGGTTGAGGGTGATTTCAAAGCCCTTGATATGTTTTTTTGTGAGTTGATTGTGCAAGAAGTTGTTATCCAATTCTCTAATTGAAGTTGCTTGTATTTTCCCATGGTTAATGCTTATGATTGCTTGCTGGATTGTATTTGGGTGGCCAACTGAATATAATCTGGATATTGTCTATTGCTAGACTAGAAATCTTGATCCGTAATTGTCTTGAATTTCTAATCATTATTAGCAAAATTGTGATCAGAGATTGCAATTGGAGAATATAACCTAAGTTAAATAATCCGAGCTTGTGTGTTTATTGCTTAGATCAACCTATCTTTCTTATCGTAATGCATCCATTGAATTAAATTTGGAGAGCTTGTTCTAGGTTGTTTAATGGATAGAGATTAAATAAAGAGCCTGTTTTGTTTAACAACAAAGTAAGGAAAGATTGGGATAACAGAGCTTGTTGTTATCTAAGGTTGATAACTTCAATACTGTAATTGGATGACAATTCTACGATTAATTCGCAAATCCATATCTTGTGGTAGAGAAGGATCCCTTAACCAGATTTCTCTCATTGATTTTTCATTCGAATTAATTTTCTGTTTTGTTATTCTTCGTTTTCATTATTATTTCACTTAGTTAATCAATCAACAAAACCCCCCATTTACTCTGTTTTTGCTTTCGAATAACAAATTTAATTAGAATCAATCCTCGTGGGAATGATATCTTACTCATCACTTTATTATTTGTGCGACTAGTATACTTGCTAGTTTCGAACGCATCAAAATGATCCGGTGAATATATCTTATATAAGCCTTTCTACCGCATTGTGCCAAACCTATGACATACCGAGGTGTTGGGAATTGAATGTATTACCGTTTTGCTGGTGAAGGAGTTCCTTTAACGAGGTATCTATTCATTTTAATCAAGGCGGAATACACATGAGCACTGGTAGAGCCACGTTGGGTGAACAGGGAGGAATTAACCCATTGATGATGCTGGGAAATCCATTAAATTCATATATTAAGGTTTGCTGATTGCCCCCTCATACTTCTTTCTGTATAAATTTTATTTTTTTTCATTATTGCCCTCTCATAAATCAAAATTTTCTTTGGAGTCCATTTAATAAACCCACATTTCAATGTTTGCAAGTATATAGAACAATAGAAGTTCATGTCCACTAATGTCCAAAATTTATCATTACATAAAATAAAATAAAAAATTTTTTTTCTCTCTCTCTCTCTCTCTCTTAAAACTCCCACAAAAAACAATGCTCCACTAAAAATTAATATTGAAAATGTACTCCAACATTAACATAAAACTATTTTACTTTTTCTTTTTAAACTACTCTACTCATATTGTGTACGCATTTATTTCAATAATCGTCACTAACATTATAATGGGAATAGGCTTTGTTTTTCCTATTACCTGAACTGGATATTATTATATGGATGCAGCTGGGCTGGTATAGATGGCAACTATAGTAATAGTTATTGAATGATTTTTATTCATTATAAACAAGAAAATCATTTATAATATTTTCTACTTTATTTTTATAAACATTATTAGATAACTTAAGTATATAAATTACCTATTAAGTCAATCAAATTATTAATACAGTGCCTTAATTAGAATATGAAAATGTATTTAAAATTTTAGTATTTTTAATTTAAATGTTAACTCTTATTGTTTTATTTTGCCCCTCGATCGAAGCAAAGCTTCTGGCTCCGCCTATGCACATGAGCACCAGATGAGATGACTAGCTCCAATAAAACCCATGTTAATTTGCAACACATTTAGAACACTATGAGTTGCAAATTTCATAAATGAAATAGGATTAATAATCAAATTTAAGCTATATATTGATTGTGACCGATTTTTGGTTTCTTCAACTTAACTGATTACACATATATAGAAAACTGAATAAGGTAATTAACTCAAATATATTAAAATGTAGTTAGTTTTTACTTTTTAATACTGGTAATTAAGCAAGGTTTTCTACCTAATTAAGGTACTTAGGTGTCATGGAATCGTTATGAGTACACATTCGTTGATTTAGGACAAAATCCATAATTGAAAGTAAAATTCTCTATTTTATAATTAAGAAAGAGTTAGGGTGTGTTCGTCCTTTCGAAATAGTGGAATTTTCATTTTTAATATCCAATCCGTTTCGATATAATTGCAATGAGGAATTTCCAATTCACCATAATTTTACCTTAGATTGGAATAACCAAAAATCATTTCCAGTCCAATTTTATGGGGATTGGAGTTCTGTAATTGCAGAAGATCCACTTTTAAAGTTTTAACTTTCTTATATCACGTGAAGAGAGATTGGTCACTCCTTTCACAAATTTGCACACAATTACATAACAATAATTAACCAATTTACACATGAATTAACAAGTAGGGAGTGGCTTTTTGGATACGGAAAGGAAGAAAAGTTGATAGATAAGATTAATTATTATGAAGGGATAATAAAAACGAAAATTTGAGTCAATTAATATTATCTCATGAGGTACTGCATGCATGCATGCGGTCACGGAGGGGGAGGTGCCGACCGGCGGGTAAAAGGAGGCGACTTAAGTCCCCTCAACTTTACTGCACAAAGACAATTAGAAGTAGTGTCAGAAGGTAAAAAATACCAAAATATTGCTAATAAAGACAACGCCAGAATTAAGCACACCAAATCGACAGAGCAGATCAGTTGCCAAGTTTTGTTTCCAAAGAAATTAATTATACATAAATCATGTTGATAATTTTGATACTTGCTATCCTCATCAGCTTTAAATCATCTAAAGACTTCGGCTCCGCGTGCATGTATAATGCATATTTAACCCACAAGAACCATGAATAACCACTTGATTTGATTTGGGGTTTACATTAATGTGAGAAGGAAAAGAAGGAACTAAGAAGGCTTACAGGAGGCTTTTGCCATGCTTTCGCACCTAGCCCCACAGGGCCTCGAAAGCCTCCATTCCACGCAACGCTTCTCGCAGTCGCTGTAGATCCTGTCGTATTCAGAATCAGCAGCAACCTTAGGGAGCTCAACAGCTGCGACAAAAACAAGGCAGATCAAGAATGCAGCGACTTTGATCGCCATTTTTTCTTTTTCTGCAATGCTGGTTGTATTGTTCCCTTTTGTTACTCCCGTTGCTTTGAGATATGAGTTAGTAATTAATCAGTGTTTATAGGGCGTCAAAATAACGTGAATAATAAAGCTTTTAAATTCGGACACATAGCCCTTTGATTACTGATATCCAAGACACACATCTTTTTTTAACGGAATTGATTCCTCGAATTAAGTTCCAATACAACCCGATTTCTGTGTATTGATTTGTCCTCTTTCATAAATGAATCGAGAAATTTGGTTTCTTTCATTTCTCACATTACATTAGTGTTAGGTACGTCGAATACGAATACGTATACATTGGACATGCAAAAAGTATATTTTAGTAAAACTACACTTTTATATTATCTTTGTCTTTAAATGCAGTTTAGAGACAATGGATGATTTAGTAAATTTCAATTTTCGATTATTCGAATAGGGTGTTAAAAGCGTATTAGGATTTAGGGGAACTTGTAGCCCCCCACCCTCTTAACCATTCTGTTTTCAAACCTAACGTTTTAATCTTTATATTTTAATGAAGACTAACATTAATTTTTTTTTAATTATATGATATATAAGAGTCAAAGTATTAGTTTCATAAAGTGGGCCTAATTTGTTAGCCTAAACCTCAAGGATATATCGATCTAAATTTTGACGTAATTTTTGAAGTGTCAACTTCAAAAATTCATAAAAAATTAAATATTCAACACTTTTCAGCAAAACAAATTTTAAACAAACCTTTGAACTGTTTATTTTAATATGTATAAACTTGAAAATAAAAAACAAAGTAAGATAATTGTAAAAAATTTTGAAATCTTATACTCTTTACTACAAAAGCCTAAGATTGATTAAGTTTATCTATATAAGTTTGTTGATTAGAAAAATAAAAAGTCTAAACTGCCCTCCTATTTTTATACTTTTCAGTAATTAAATTTTTAAAAGTTATATGTAAGTGATTTTTTTTTTTTGTAAAAACGTAGGGATAGTAATGATATTACCTCCATCACTATTTATTTTATAGTTTCTTCGAAGCATCACGTAAATAAAGTAAGGTGATACTGTATATACTCTCAGTGAAATTAAAAATAATCCAAAACGGAATAAGATAATCCCATTCCCAACGCAAACGTGTCTCCGCCCAAACAACCAAACAGAGGGATTCCTACTAGCGCAATTACCTAAAGACCATCCATCTTCACCAAAATTCCCCATTCTTTCTTGTTCCTCGAGACGGTGTTACTTAAAACCCCAGTCTCGGCAGTAATCAATCAAACACAGAAACAGATCAGACAGATCCGACAAACGACATGGAGTGCGTCTTCGGTTTAGCAGGCGACGGTTTCGCAATCTTAGCGGCCGACACGTCGGCCGTTCACAGCATACTTGTTCACAAATCTAACGAAGACAAGATCATGGTCCTTGACTATCACAAACTCATCGCCGCCAGCGGCGAGCCCGGTGACAGGTAAATTTCTGCATGTATATGTGCCTCGCTTTTTATAGGCACCCACGCGTTTTTGTATTTATATTTTTATTTGTTTTTTAACGGAAATTTTTTGTTGCAGGGTTCAGTTTACGGAGTTTATATAGAAGAACGTGGCGTTGTACCAGTTCCGCAATGGATTCCGTTGACTACAGCGGCTGCCGCCAACTTTACGAGAGGAGAACTCGCTACTGCTTCGAAAAAGGTGATATTTTTCACTCTGGTGTAGGATTAGGATTTGGTTAAGTGTTAAACTAGTTTAGAAGTCAGTGCCCCACTGCTTACGATTGGATTTGAATTTTAGGGTTACTTCAAGGAATTAAAGTTTCCAATATATTGATAAGTATGGCTTGGTGATGTGGCCAAATTTCAGGTTTAGGGTTGTTTTATTTCTAACATATGACTATTTGGCGACTAAATGAATTATGATCAATGAAATGAGAAGATGGTTGATAAATTGGTAAGATAGCTAGTAGGTTCTTGGGTTTGTAGCCCGAAAATTGGTGTTCGTGTTGGTTTATTGGACTATCATGTTCATATCATTTATAGGTTTTTGTGTTGTCTCAAGCAGTAGTGCAGTGTTTTTCTTGGGTGACCATTGAAGGTGTATAGCGGATGTTAGGCTAGTACATGTTTCAACAGGTGATTAATTTAAAGTAAAAGCAGGTGATTTTTGTTTTCTGCTGTCTCTTAATGCATAATACAATCTTCTACTGTGTCTTAATACTTAATTAAATCTTATTTTCTGTTCATGTATGCCTTTCTTTGGTATGCTCTGATTCATAAAGTGTAGGCCTTAGAAATTGAAGCGAAAAACAATAGGAAGTTTTGCTCTTTTATTTTTTGGAAACCGTTGTGTTAAGGAGTGATTTGACAAGTTATGGCTATAGGCATTGCAAATTGGTAATTGCTACTGAGTGAATGTTGAAAGTAAGCTTCAGCAAACTTGGAAATATATAGGAAGGTCATAGTCAAATGTGTATGATGTGATGAATTTTACTTGGGTATCCAGTAACGTAAAGTTAGCCGTACTATTGGTCTCTTCTGAGATGATTGAAAGCTATCTTTTGTCATGTTCTAAGTAGGACTGAGGTTTTTTCTTCTAGAAAGTTGTTAAATTGTTACAGGTTTTGGTCAAGTGTAGAGTTATAGAATAGAGGATGATACATTGTATTTTCCCCAAATAAATTTGATTTTCTTATGATAAGAATTTAGTACTGATAAGTTTAGTGACGTTTCTTTATGTTTTGTTTTTAAAGAAAGCCATTAGGAAGATATCCAATTATCTTGTGGACCTTTTACGGGGGCTAATGCCTTTGCTTGAGGAATTCGTCTCCCTTTTTGTCACTAGCTACTCCCCCTCACTTATATTAGTTTGTGATTACCTCCTTTTTATTAGAGAGTATGGAGAACATTGATTTTATTGTTTTTCTCGGAACATATATGATTTTATGGGTTCTTCATTCTTGTAACGTCTTCTAATACAGTCTGAGGGCCTTTGGCCATCCTGTTATTGTCTAGATTCATCTTTTTAAGTCTCTCTCTGTTATATCGAGTTTCATATGCATTGGAAGTATCATAAGAGAATTTTTCATATTAGTTTAGTATTAAAGATGCCATCAGTTTTAGTGTGGACTAATAATGTTGAGCAAGCATATTAACATATATAACTATATGACTATTAGGCAATCTGCTTATGAAAAAACCATGGAAAGTAAAACAAATTATCAGCTTGCAAGCATCCAAAAGTTTCATATATTTTAGGCAATTGAAGTTGTAGTTTGTACAAGTTTCTGAAAAGGTTGGCCATGTATTGCCATCACTTGCCCATCGTGCCATATACATATATTTATAATAATCTGTTTAAGCATGTACTGAGTTTTGCCAGCAGTTGTGAGTGCTGAATTGCCGATCGTATACTTGTAACTGTTAATTATTAGTTAATCTTAATTTTTTTTCTTGGCTTGTGGGTAGCTAATCCAATTTGTAAATGCAACTTGGCTAATGCAGTATTTTGTTTTTCAGAGCCCATATATGGTCAACATTCTTCTGGCTGGCTATGATAAGGAGACATGACCATCTCTTTACTACATTGACTACATTGCTAGCCTTCACAAGGTTGATAAGGGTGCATTTGGTTATGGGTCTTATTTTTCACTTTCAATGATGGACAGACACTACCACAGTGGAATGTCAGTGGAAGAAGCAATAGATTTGGTTGATAAGTGCATAATGGAGATCCGATCTAGGCTAGTTGTGGCACCGCCAAACTTTGTGATCAAGATCTTTGACAAAGATGGAGCAAGGGAGTATGCTTGGCGTGAATAAGTCAAGGAAAACACTGCTGATACTGCTTCTGTAGTGTGAGGTTTTCTGAGTTATCTTGGACTTGCTTCTTTTTTAATATGTAATTTGGATGAGGCGGTAGAATGTTATCATGTTTGACTGCCTAAACTAGTTTCAAAAACTTGACTGGTATCCTGTTATTCCTTGAATTGCTGATATTTCAGAATAGTTACCATCCTGGAAATTTAATGAATTTATGTTGCACCATGCTCTTATTGTATTATCATATAATGTTCCTTAGTTGACACCTTTCGAATCATGAAAAATTGTTGGACAATTATTGTAAAATTGGGTGGATTTTTAGAATCTCTTTTAATTTGGTTCTTAAAAGGGTCATTTTTGTAAAGAGGTGTAGTCGTAACAGCCTGATGGTAAGAAATCAACTGAAACTGAGTTGGTGGAAGTGAATTTACTTCAATGCATTCCAACCTTAACTAATTTAATATAATGTGGTGACCATGCAAGGAAAACGTGTTCATGGCAAATCTTTTTGGGGTAGGTTGTAGTATACGTGTAATTGTTCATAACAAACGGATTTTAATTCAGTTGGGTTGACAAGGGTTTTACTTGTTCGTGAATAAGCTTTTTCTGTCTTGGGAACTCAAAAACAGCTGCATTGGGTACATACTAACGCTTTGTTTTTTTTTTTTTTTAAATAAAAATTTATAAAGCACATTACAAAAGCATGAATATGAAGTGGCTTTCTGAAAATTAGTTTTGAAAACATCTTTTGATACATATGATATTAAACACTAGCAAAGTAAATGTAACCGATTTAAGCAACATTTGAGTGTGGGATGGCATGTGGAAAATTGATGAACTCGACCCACCCCTTTGTCGGCTTGGCCCGGCAGTGGTATGTACAAGCTGTTTTGCATGGTTCATTGTACCACTCCACCTCAAACCATCCATTTTTATTCCAAGTTTTTGTGACTTAATGAATGAATCCAATTGTTTCTTTAATTTCGAACTAACAAGAAATGATTCAAATAAGTAAATCAAAGGTAACCCTTTAACGTAGATTAGCCACTGAAATGTGAATGCTAATGTTACTGCACCTTAATAGGAGAAGATTTTAGAAGTTCTAATTTGAAGGGATTATTTTATAGTAACGAGGAAAGCAAAATATAAAGGCTACGAATATTTAAATACTTTTTTATGTATTTTTTATTTTTTTAGTCATAAAGCATAAATATCTTGGGTGAGGTTATTTGCATTCACAGTTCTGATTAACATATCAACTTTTTTTTATTAAAATATTTATTACACAATTATTCTTAGATGAATTTACAATTAAATATAATAAAATCTAACTATTATTTTTTTTTTCTTTCTACACCCCATTTCCTTTTTATCATTGGCTTCTATATCTGGTCATACATATTGACATTTTTTTTTAAAACTCGGTTCAATAAAATTTTCATTAATAAAAGCAACTGCACCCAAAAATCTTTTTTTTTAAACAATAAACATACCAAACGAGAAGGAAGGCAAGCAAAGCGCAAAATAGGCTTATCATAATTCATATGCTTTTTCAATTCCAATAAAAAGCAAAAGCAATAGGAAAGCAAGTATGTTATGTAACGCAACGCAAGAAAGCCATCAGGCAATTGGATAAGCAAAGAATGCTCCTTGACGTTGCGGGGTATCCAAGGAGTAAATCCCCTTGTAAGCTAAGCTACGATACTGTTTATAGAAAGATCATTTTTCTCAAATTAGTTAGTCATGTATTTATTTAAAAAAAATTATTTATAAGATACATTTTTATACGGTCATATTTGATACTAAATGTGTTTATAAAACGAAAATAAATATTTAAAATTTAAATAAAAAATTTATTACGAATTCGTTAATAAAAAAAACTTGGGCATAAATTACTAACCCAAATAAGATTTACCGAAGATAATAATTTATGTATATTGATAATGAGTTAGGTGAAAGACTATAACAATAAACGAAAGACTCGCAATTCTTTGGACATTGACTAGTGGAATAAAATATTATAAATATATATTATATATATTTTAATATATAAATTGATTAATTAATTAAGCGAAACATAACATAAGACTCGTAGGAGTACGGACTTGCCTGGTGGGCATATTGATATACACTACAGTACAGACGGGCTTAACCTGCTCTCCTCCGTTGCCTTTGTCAGATGCCACCACCACCACCATGAAATTGAATGGGTTGTTTCCATCATCATCTTCATTGGCTTTATTGAACCCATGAAGAAGATTTTAATTTATGGTGCGGTTGAGCCGCAGAAGCGTTGGACTTTGCAAAGGTTAGGACAAGTATGAGTGGCGGACGAAAAGACGTGGCTACGTGCTCAGTAGCCAAGACAACCCAGTAAAAAATCTGAAGAGAGTTTTTTTTTTTTTCCTTCTAAAAATGATAAATGCTTTTCTACCTCTAAGCAAATGTACCAATTTAACCCTTTCCTTTTGTCTCATCAAAGCAAGTGTGTGATTGATGGTGGGAAAGTTTTATTGTTGATTACCACAACCAACAATAAAACTAATCTCAATTATTGTTTACGTTATCTTACTTAGTATCAAAAAAACGCGCAACCAAGTAGTCCCTACTTTGAAGGGTCATGCTTGCCTTACCCCTCTAATATGAATTTATTTCACAACTTTAATTCTAATTGTTGGACTTTCTTTGTCATTTATGATTCTTCTACCGTGCCAATGCCATAGTAGGGAGGCAGGCAGCACTGTTACGGAGGGTATAAATTCTGCGAGGTAATGTTTACAGCAGCAGAAATAGAGACAGACTAATCGTTTTCTGCCACGTTGCTCATCTTTCCTTAAACGTAATGAACTTTTTTCGGTTCAGTTTGTCGCCATAATTCTATACCATGCCTTTTATTTGTCAATGCTGCAAGAATACATGTAATTTCGAGGACACAAGGGTTTTATTGTTTTGTTTTGGTTTGGTTTCTAGCTTGTGAAAAGCAAAAGCTTTTTTCATTTTCTCTCTCCAGATTTATATTTTCGTCTCAGCTTTCATCAAAAGTGAGTTTTGCCTTGCAAACCTTCCCCATCTGCAACTACAAGTTTCATGTATAACTTCGTTATTTTTTGTCCTAATCTTGAAGTGTTTCCGATTGTTTATTCTGGGTCTATTGGTTAATCCAAAAATGTTAACTTCAACTACTAGTTGGTAAATAAAGTGTATTTTTATTATGTTCTTGGGTTTACTGGGGATGCTTTTGGTGTCATCTAGTGAGTGAAAGATTGGAACAATGTGTTTCTCAGTCTGGGTTAGAGGGTTGCCTTGATTCTGATTTTGGTTATGGACTGTGCTTATTATGATTCTTTATGTTTTTTTTTTTCTTTACTTGTATGTGACAGAAAGAGCGTCTAATGCTTCTGATGTACATTTTGTGTTTGCTTGTGGATTTTGTTTAGCATTTAGATCTTTTGCAGTTGAAAACTCTCAGATATCTGTTTGTATAACTTTTTGATTAGTGATGGGAACCGTTGGTGATAAGTGGGACGATGAATACTCTGTTATCGGAGATAAAGGAGAAATTGGGTTCATTGATTATGGGGATGATGTATCAGTTTGTAGCTACAATCCAAGTGAGGAGGGTCCTGTTGAGATTTCTGTTCCATTCCCTTTTGTCGATGGGAAACCTCAATCGGTATCTGTTGGCGAAATTGCTGTTGATTCAATCACCATAAAGAACACCACTGCTGATGCTGTGGAACTTTGGACTAAAATCTATGCCTCAACTCCTGAGGATACTTTCACACTTTCTTTGATTAAACCTCCTTCAGCAGCAAACTCAGATGCAAATGTTAGCAAAGGTTTTTTGGAGTCTTTTAACTTGGAGGATAGAATGATTCAACCTGGTGAGACTTTAACCATTTGGTTATCTTGCAAACCAAAGGAAATTGGTATGCACACCACAGTTGTGCATTTTGATATGGAGGACAGGATAGAGCGAGTGGTTTTTCTCTTGGCTGAAGATAAGATCTCCCGGTCTTTGGCTTCAAAAAAACCATACTCAAGAGGTGCAAGAAAAAATCATTTTGTCGTGGATGAATATGTCGTGGGTGCACCTCCTGCTAGAGTGGGAGGCCAAGTTTCTTTTAAAAAAAGGCTTCCTAGATATGACATTCCAAGGGATATTAGAGAATTGATTGAGAGCAAGCAGATCCCAGATTCTATTACAGCAGGTCTAACCAGAGAGAATTATGCTTCTTACTTCAAAACATTACTGATCATGGAAGAAATACAACTGGAGGTATTTTTTTTTTTTAAATAATGGAGCAAGAACAATATAGTGGTTGATATAAAATTTTGGTTTTGACTTCCATTAAAATTGGTAATTCGTATCTGCAGAAAGACATGAGGACTCATGATATGGAGAATGTTGTTATGAGGAAGAAGGGACAATTTTTGTCTCTTGAGGTTCCAGGTCTTGCTGAGAGAAGACCTTCACTTGTCCATGGAGATTATATATTTGCGAAGCTTGCCCATGAAGATGAAAGAGATAAGGCTCATTTTTTTCAGGTTCGTGTCCATTCCTGTAAAATATTTGTTGTTTTTTTAATTATCGAAGGATTTCATCCCCAGAATCTAATTGCCAAAATGGGAAAAAAAAAAAAAGAATTATCTATTGCTGAAGTTGCTATGATATTCTCTGTGAGATAAAACACTTACTATCTAGGCTACTTTAATATGTCCTTTGTCCTGATTACTCAGTCCTACCAATTATGATATTTTTTCGAGTTTGGATTAAGTCCGTGACTTAACAATCTGTCTCATTCTTTGCTTATTTTTCTGCACATTTTTTTTTTTTTTGCTGGTTCCATATGCCATTGTTATAAAAATTCTATCTGTTATCATGATCTTAAAATGCAAATTGCCATAAGCATTTGATTTCTGCATTATGGCAGATGGAATAATTGAATGCCACTATCTGCTGGATATCAGTTTCATGTTTTGCAGGCACAGTTAAACATGAGTAGTTCTGCTGCATCTATGTCACCGATGTACAAAATAAAGATGTATCTATTTATAGCTGTACAATAGATGGTGTTTTTCCCTTTCTACCTGCCTTTTCATCTGCTAATATGGGTTTATGATACCTTTTTTTTTTTATCGATTTTTACTAAAATCTGTTAATTGTTGGTTTACTGTTTATTATAATCCAAGCTTTTACTAATGTGGTTTTTCACAGGGTTACATCCACCGTGTTGAAGCCGATGAAGTCTATCTGAAGTTTTCTCCAGATTTTCACTTCCGCCATAGAGATTGGAATCTTTATAATGTACAGTTCACTTACAATCGAGTCAACATGAGACGGTTATATCAAGCCGTTGATGTGGCAGAAAGGTTAGACAAAGACTTCCTTTTTCCATCCGAGTCCTCCGAAATGAGACTGATTGAATCAACTCCACTGGTACCTATTTCCTGTAATCTTAATGAGGAGCAGATGTGTTCGATTGAGAAGATTCTTGGCTGCAAAGGAGCTCCCCCTTATCTGATTCATGGGCCTCCTGGTACAGGTAAGACTATGACGATAGTGGAAGCAATCCTTCAGATCTACATGACCCGAGGAAAGGCTCGTATTCTTGTCTGTGCGCCTTCAAATAGTGCAGCAGATCACATCCTAGAAAAAATCCTCAGTGAGAATGCTATTGAAGTTCGAGAGAATGAGATATTCCGGCTCAATGCACCTTCTCGCTCATATGAGGACGTCAAGCCTGAATATATTCGCTTTTGCTTCTTTGACCAGCAAATCTTCAAGTGTCCTCCACTCACTGCTTTAACTCACTACAGGATTGTCATATCAACTTATATGAGTTCCTCTCTGCTTTATGCTGAAGGTATTAAGTCGGGTCATTTCTCTCATATCTTCTTGGATGAGGCTGGCCAAGCTTCAGAGCCAGAAAGCATGATCCCTATATCCATCCTTGGCAAAAGGGATACTGTTGTTGTTCTTGCTGGGGATCCAATGCAATTAGGTCCCGTAATATACTCGAGAGATGCGGAGACTTATGGATTGGGCAAATCATACTTGGAAAGGCTGTTTGGATGTGAATCATATTACAAAGGGGATGAAAATTATGTAACAAAGTTAGTTAGAAACTACCGGTGTCATCCAGAAATTTTGCATCTCCCCTCAAAGCTGTTCTATGAAGAGGAATTGATTGCATGTAAAGACGACACAAGTTCCTTTTTGACTTCAGGAAACTTTCTGCCTAACAAGGAGTTCCCTGTTCTTTTCTATGGAATTCAAGGCTGTGATGAGAGAGAAGGCAGTAATCCATCATGGTTCAATCGGGTTGAAATAAGCAAAGTTGTAGAGTTTATCAAGAAATTGATAGCAAGTGGGAATCTGAGTGAGGAAGATATTGGGGTCATAACACCTTACAGACAGCAGGTACTCAAACTAAAGAAAGCCCTTGAAAGTTTGGATATTCCTGATATCAAGGTTGGCAGTGTTGAACAGTTCCAAGGACAAGAAAGGAAAGTTATTATTGTTTCTACTGTCCGATCAACAGTCAAACACAATGAGTTTGACAGAAGACACTGTTTAGGATTTCTGAGCAATCCGAGAAGGTTTAATGTGGCTGTTACCCGTGCAATATCTTTGCTTATTGTGATTGGGAATCCACACATTGTTTGCAAGGTATTCCTTTTTGCTTTCAAGCAATTATTTAATACTAACTTGATGATTAGAGAAATCCTCTGATGATGATAATGATACTGTTGGAAAGACTTCATTTGAATTAGAAAAATTATCTATTTGTATGTATGTGCGTAGATACTTTATGATATATATCAGTCCTGAGTGACAAAGCAGTCAAAGTTTTGCTTGTGCAGTGTATTGATTTCCACTTTTACGAACTTTTAGATGCATTAAGATCTAGGTGGATACTCAGAAGTATTTGTTGCCTAGTTGAAACTAGTGTTCATTGTCCCACTACTATAATTCTATAGACAGGCAATTACCCTAGACTTGAACCACATTAGATGTTTATACATTCAATCCTATTTGAGTGATGATTTTTGAAGGCATCAAGATTAGGAACCAAGAAGTCAAAGGAAAAAAAATTGAAAAGAAATTAGAAATGAAAATGAAAAGGGGAAGAGGAAGAGGAAGAGGAAGAGGAAGAGGGGTTTGTCACAGGTTATGGGGCTTTATCCAATTTTTACTAGATATTTAATTGAGTCTGCCATTGTTTGCGAATGTTTGTTCAGGATTCATGTTTCCTACTTTATTATTCTCTCTAGTTTTATGCATGGAGTTTTTGTTTTTGTGTGTGCTCTTAAAATTTTATTCGAGCTATCAGACTAATTTTTATATCTACTATGATATGTGTGTGGTCGGTACTTTTGTTATCGTATATGATTGAATGGATTTTCGTATATCACATTAGGATGACAATCGTGTTATTTTATATCTTTTCTTATATCAGTTAATAGTGGCCTTGTGTTCCTTAAAAGTTTGATCACCTGCCTCTGATTTTTGAACATTTTATAATTACCTTTAAATATAGAAATGACTCATGCACGTAAGACTTTAGTTCAAACACTAGCCATCATTAATAAATAAGAAAAATTTATAAGGTACACGAGGCTACTGTTAATTGATATAAGAAAAGATGTACAAATAACATGCTTGTTAAAAATAACATTTAGTCTCATGATATGCATGAGTTGAATCAGAAAATGGTTCGATTTCCATTGTTTAGTTGTTTACATCACTGATGTAAGTTGTGCTCATTGAGCAGGACCCATGTTGGAACAAGCTTCTATGGCGTTGTTCAGACAACAATTCTTACCAGGGTTGTGCTCTCCCTGAAAGGCAGGAGTATGCTGATGAAGATCCAACGGAGGAGGGTTCTATAAACCCTGAAGTAGAAGAAGAAATTGTACAGCACTTTAAACAAGTTGAATGGGGTCAAGAGTCATTCCAACCAGAAATTCCTAAACCTGTTAAAGATGAAGATGAGTGGTCTGACGGCTGGCGCTAAAATTTACCCAGTATCTGTGAATTGAAAGCAACAGGCAAGCATGTTGTGCCTTCAACCTCTCTTTTGAGCGTCATATGAGAAGTGCTGCATGTAGCTCAAAAATCTTCTTCTCTTTTTGGTACAGACAATATAGTATATCAAAGAATTGATTTGGTAAGTGTAAGGTGCCCGAGTTGGGACTTATATAACACTACAAAGGTTTTTAAGTGTCCTGCAGTCTTCACTTATATTGGACTTGAAGAATTCAGCATGCAATGATGATATAATTAAGTAAATAAAAAAAACTAAAACTGGTAGGTTTTACCCAACTAAGAAGAGAAGGATTTGCGTCTACCAGAGACAACTGCTTTTGGTAAGATGTTGGCAAGTTGTGTCTCAAAACTTTGAGATTTGCTTCTACACATTTACGCATAAAACTCAAACTTGAAAAATAGCAGGTGACACATGTTTTCTTGATTTACTTAGCACAGGCAAATGACATTTTTGTTTACAGATATTAAACGTGGGAACATATAAACGAGTAATTGTATCTCTATGAACCCAATAGCACTACATACGAATGAAAACAGGGGGAATCAGAATTCCAGGTAAAAGCCAACCGCTTGCTTCAAAAATCTGTTTTGTTGGGAAAGGGTATCTGACTCTGTCTACAGATGAGCACAGCCAAATATTTGCCTCAAAAATCTGTCTTGCTGGAGGACATTTGACCGTGTGTACAGATGAGCTTGGTGCTGTGGGTGAACTCCTAGCGGAATCTTGTGGCAAGCTTTTCGAAGGAGCCGAGACGTTATCATGTCCTGCAAATTATGAATGTTTAGTAATAGTTAACAATAGAACGAGTTGCCCTCATCTCAACATTTTCAGTCACTGCTTACATCTCGATCCTCCATTTTATAAATCATATTCAAAGGTTTTGACCAAAAGAAAAAAACAGTTATACGCCAATCTGTGCCTTGATAACAATATGCCACTTCAGTGTACCACACACCTATCAATAGAGAAGTAGATAAAATGTGTAATTCATGCTTGCAAGAGCTGCAAAGATGTCAACTGGAAGTAGCCTTTTGTTCATGTAACTTTAGATGATGAAAGGAAAAATGAGGTTTAAGAAGAAGATCACAATTGCTTCCTCACCTGAATCGGAAGTTTTTGGACTCTGTGACCCTGTGGTGCCGCGGAGAGGTGGCAATGCTGGTGATCCTGATTCAAAATTATTATAATACAAAAATATTTAGATTATTATTTATAAAAATTTAAAACATATAGAAAAAAAAAACAATTAAATGTTTAGTATTCATTTTTTTGGAAGTTTTGGCTTGCTAAGAAGTAAGAACTTGTATCTAGATTCAAATTTTCAATTGAAAGATCTATCCAATTTGGCGCGAAAATTACGGTTCTAACCTGAATGATGATCTGTTTCGCGATCGCAAATTTATCAGTGGAAAGAACTCTGAATTGAACGAAGAAACTATCGAGATTCAAGAAATGAATACCTGGAGAGCAAATTGACGCCAAAGAACCACTCGTGTTGCAAGCACTAGATAGCGAGAGAACTCTCGTCTCGTTCAGAGGAAAGCCGAAGATCAACGGCTGCCGGAGCAGGTAACAGAGGCAGTCACCGTCGCCTGTATCGAAGGCCGAGGAGACAGCTTCACAGCACTGCGACGTCACCGTTTCGGTAAGATTATTAGGCGGCGCAGACACGTGGGACAGGCATGGCGAGAACGCTACCAGCTCGGCGGCGCATCCTGGTGGCCGGGGAGGTGGTGCTGAATCTGAGAGGAGGAACCCAAAGGTGATGAGAAGGAGGAGAAATACGGTGATGGCGGCCATCGTTTAACTTTGATTTTAGGGAGTTTTTTGGCCGGTGGAGCTGGAGGTTTGTTTGTGTGGTGAGCGCTCAAGTTTGTAATGACGGAGGGGATTATTGGCGCGAGTATATGAAGTTGAAAGAGCTAGTTTTACTTAGTTGCCCTTTGGTTTTATTTTGGTTTACGTTTCTTCATTGACAATCAGGCAATTTGGATCGTTTCAAAGGGAACTATGAACTGGGCCTACAGGCCCGACCCAATATAATTATTTGTAATTATGACATGAAAATAATTGATTATATATAATACGGTAGTATGTATGATTGATTCATGTTATTATTTATTCTGTTTGTTTATAAAAAATTTTATATTTTTTAAATTTATTGTAATAACTTTTCATCTAAAATTATTAATTTAAACCAAGGCAAAATTTTTAATTATTCAATAAACTAAAAATAGGTAACATATAAGATACATTTTATTTGCTCAAATTTGATTTGATAATAAGTGATAACTAATCGTTTACTTTTTAAAATTTAATAACAAAAAAAATTAAAATTATTGATTTTCACTTATGATTCAGTTTTGTAGAATATTTGATGATGCAAATCTGCAGCTGCAGCCCTTCTGGTATTATAGGAAAAATAGAATTAATGGTTTTCTTTTCGCTCATGTCATGAAGGGATTGATATTATGCAGTTAGTGGAGGTTATCGCATCTATTAAAATTACAAGAGTCACGAGAGGTTTCTATGAAAATCCATACGGAAATTTACATGAAGAGATAACAGCGGATAACATGGTAGAAGTTTCATGTCTTATGTAGCACGACAGGCGGGTTAGCTAATAAAGTGCAGCCATAAAGTGACAAGGACAACAACAAATTTGTAATCAACAATGTTTTGCTAGCAGCAGCTTCTCCATCGGACGACTCATTCCAAGTCTTGGGCAGACTCGACTTGGGAACAGAATTCTCAATTGTGTGTGGCTGCGCTACCACTGTTGTAGAGTTACCAACGGTTGTTGAGCTCAAGGGAACTGGCATCTTGTGCGGAGGAGGTGGAGAAAGAGACACATTTTTAAACGGTGTAGATGGTGTTGTGTGCTCTCTTGGCCTAGATGGTGGAAGCACTACTGGCCTTGGAGCTAGTCACAAATTTCAGATGGAAGCCATATAAGATGCCATCCTATAAGTATATTAAACAAGTGTGTGAAGGCAAGTACAATTACATATAACTATGGGAGGAAAAAAGTTAAGTCCAGCATTACCTTGACAAAGAGTTAAAAGAGGCACTGATATATAGCAATTTGATAATGGCAGTGAAATTGGAGTGCTTATTTGAGGAATAGATGATACTGCTAGCGAGCACAAGCAGTTATATTTAGCTATGACAACTAGATTAAGGTTTTTGCAGCATATATCAGTGGAAGAGCTATTATCTTGATTCAAGCGTTGCAGCAGGTCGACACCCTCAATGGATCAGCCTTGAGTTTGACTCTTGACAATTGGGGTTAAAACACAGAACCCAGAGACTAGGATGAAAGATAGTCTACCCCTTGAATTCATGATGAAAATGTAATGAAAGGGAATCTGTAACACCCTAGTATGTGTAACCACAATTATTATGTGTTTAAGCATCTAAATTATTAGTACTTTTGTATAATTGTAAGGGTGATAAAGCAAATTAAAAATTATGATAGGGTGACTTGGAAGCATTGAAAAATGGAGGGCTTATATGAAATTCACCCAGTCCTTATCTATATAAATTTGGGAGAATTCTAGAAAATTTCATTTTCTTTCTTGTCTCTACAAAAACGTTTCCAACCCTCTCTCTTTCTCTTAATTTGCTTTCTTCACTTGTGGAATTCAAGGAAAATTGAATAAGTTAGAAGGAAATTAAGGTAAATTCATCTTCTCCTTCTTCCTTTAGAGTCTAACCATGAAATTCTATAAGGAAAATGTTAGATTCTACTATGATTAATCTTGTGTTTATGTTATATACTTCATGATACATGTTAGAAAACATGATATTACATGTGTTATGGTATATTGAAGAAGAAGGGATGATGTTTGGGAAGTTAGGAAACATGATTGAGTGAAATTCCTGCAGAGCCTCTTTGCTGAACATGGGTTAGTCCAAAATTTCTTATAAATTTTGTGGTTGTTTGATGACTCTGAAATTTTTATACGATAAACTAGACATCTCAAGGAGTTTATAAAATTTTGAAACACTCAAAAATTCGCAGTGTGTGAATTGTAATGAATTTTTGAAGTTCTGGTTTGAAATTGAGAATTCCCCTGTTTTAAAACAGGGCAGCGGAAATGAACTCCATTTGAGGGGGCAAATCTTTGTAAAATTTCATGATTTTTAATATGAAAATCCTTGGGTATGTTTTCTGTTAGACTGTAAATTTTCATGGTTTTGGAGTTGTGTATGAATTTTTATGATTTTTCAAATCTGGACTTAAAGAACTGTGAATGTTAAGTTCCAGAATTGAGTTTGTGAAATAAATTCCGTTTGACTGCCTTAAACTCCTTAGAAAATCATGATTTTTGGTGGAATGACTCTCATATATGTCTAGTTTTATACTGGAAAGTTTAGTAGAGATTTGATTATTGTAGAATTTTATAAAATTCTTCAAAGTTGTACTGTTCAGTTGAGAGGTCTGCAGACAGATTTGCTGTGTGAATGAAATTAAGGATTTTCAAGGGGTATATGACCTTATTTTGACTCAATAAAATTCATGGACTATAATATGTATGTCTATTTGATTTCCAAGAATTTTAGTGATCATTGGAAATGAATAACCTCTTATTATAATAGTCCAACCAATATGTGTGTGATAGAGTTTAATAAATGATATTATTGGTTGGTTGAATTGTTGTTAACCTATAAATGATTTAATGACTTCTAAATGGACATTGATCAATGTGTCATAACTATAGCAATGGTTACCAGAGAGGAAGGAGAAGAAAAAGAGATGAACTTTAAACAACCGCTCGTCAAGAAATACAGGACAACGAAATTAAGAGGCAAGGCTAACCAGGTAAGTAGCTAGAACCTTCTGAGGACACAACAGATATTAACTATTAATGAAATGTGTTTAATGACTGTGATTGTGAATATATGTGAGTTGTGTGGATGGAATGTGTACAGGGCCATGAATACATGGACCTTGATATAGGAAATGATTTGATTGGATTTTATAGTGATTTATGAAATGTATGATTTCACACACTTTGATGTGTATGTGATTGATTTGTTGGTGTAACTTCTACGTGTGTGAGATATAGAAATGTGAATGTGCCCTCATATATGTGAATTTGTTGTGATATGGTTTGAATAATATTGCCAATAAAACGATGTGAGTATATGAAGAATGAAATACATGCCAAACGTTCTAGGATACTAATTCCTCATGTGGATGGCATGACAAATGAATGTCTATGAAATACCATGTGTATTAGAGTTCCACGAATATGTATGAGTGGAAAATGAATGGGATCCGTTATACATGAAAATAGTTGTGCAACGATATGATTGAAATACATCGAAGAGTAATGGAAGATGTTGGCACGAATAAAGATGTCATTAGGGTTCTATGTGTGTAGAAATGATGCCAATGTGTGGATTGTGCATATCCATAAATGTTTATGAGATATGTAGGCTTATTATATTTATGAATGTATATGTGATTAGTGAGAAGCCTACGTAGAACCTCAATTATGAAAGTGAACGGCAATATTTTGGTGTGTGAAGGCATGCATCACTGTATGATGTGTTATGAATTTGAAATTACATGCCACGCCCATGGGAATATATTGAATGACGAATGTGAAATGTGATACTGTTAAATGCTAGCATTACAGTGAATAAATTGTTACAAGTTGTGATTGGGTTAGAAGCTTAATGTAGAGCTTCACTTATGTGACTGAAATGTGAAATGTGATATGTGAGTGAAAGCTTAATATAGAGCTTCACTTATGTGACTGAAATGTGAAATGTGATATGTGAGTGAAAGCTTAATATAGAGCTTCACTTATGTGACTGAAATGTGAAATGTGATATGTGAGTGAAAGCTTAATATAAAGCTTCACTTATGTGATTGAATGTGAAAACTGATATGTGAGTGGCATGCCACAACCTAGGATATTTGGCTCTCATAGCTTGAGGGGAGGTATGGACCATGTGTTTCTCTAGATGAGATTCGGTAGCATGGGCCCAGTATCACCCGGATTGTCAGACTAGCCTCGAGCTATTTCAAGTGTAGGCATCCGAATGTATCCGTACTGTCACGTACTCCCATGGCTTGAGGGGAGGTCTAGACCATGTGTTTCTCTAGATGAGATTCGGTAGCATGGGTCTGGTATCACCCGGATTGTCAGACTAGCCTTAAGCTATTTCATGGGTAGGCCTCTGAATGTATCTGTACTATTCTATACTCCCATGGCTTGAGGGTAGGTCTGGACCATGTGTTTCTCTAGACGATATTCGGTAGCATGGGCTCGGTATCACCCGGATTGTCAGACTAGCCTTGAGCTGATTCATGGGTAGGCCTACATATGGGAACTGACTGTGAAACGAAAAGTCCTACCTTGATTAGAGAGCACTGTTCCTAAGTATCTGTGACTGTACTGTGGAAGCTTCCGAAATTATGTGAAATGGATATCCATATGAATAATGTAGCTAGCTTATAGAAACTCATGTGTGAATGATTTATATGTTTATGGGAGCACATGAGGATGTGATAGACTTGTGAAAAGTTTATTTGTAAATGAGATGTGTATGTAAATGGGTGTATGTGATAAGCTTTGACATGGAAAAGCCATGCTTGATTACCCATAGACAAGTATTTATGGAATTAGGAATGTGACTGGATAAGAGAGTAATTGGTCTAGGAAATGACCAATGATATAGGGTTGGCGCAGGAGCATAATTAAATGGTGCAAGAGTGCATCTTTAACGAATCTAAAGAGATATAGGTAGAGAATTGGCATCGCTGCGCCATAACTTTCGCGCTGAAGCGCTACTTGCACTGACTCAAGTAAGAGAGAATAGAGAGTTGGCGCATGCGTGCCCTCCCTGGGCGCAGGAGCGTGGAATTGGAATTTGCAACCGATTAGAAATCAGAAACTTGGCATCGTCGTGCCAGTTTTCTCGCATAGGGGCGTTTCCCTGAACAATGAAATCAATGTTCCAATTTTCTTAGTAAAGCACTGGTGGCTTGTATACCAAGAAAGAAACAGTAATCAGTGATTATGGAATAAGTATTCAATAGTATTCATATGCTGAAATAGTTATCGCCATTAATTGTTTTATTTTGAGTGTTACGCCAGTTTTATAATTCTAGCTGCTTACTGAGTTTCATACTCACTAGTCTGTTGTGTACCTCAGGTATTCGATCAGTAAAAATTTAAGGAAGGATTTCGACATAACGACGATTGTGTTCCCTTGGCAAGCCCTTATCCGCTGCAGTATTACTCTGTTGGATACGGAGTGTGACAGAATCTACGTTCAGTTGTCCTATATTGAATAGTTGTAAAAGGAGATCTTGATTTTTGTAAAGAGAATAGTTGTAAGGTATTATTTGTTTCAATCACTTAACACTTTTTAGATGTAAACACTTTTAGGACTTATTTTGGCTTCTTATTACCCAAAAATGCATTTTGCATTTTTGTATACATCCAGTCCCTACCTTTTGAAAAATCTGCCATAGACCACCATTCCATTAACTGGTCTGTTAAAATGAAGTAACTAAGTGTAAAATTGAAAGGCATCATGGTCTTTGTAGTTGAGATAGTCAATTGTATATAAGTGGGGAGTCAACTATTAAAAAAATTGAAACTTTATCACTTGACCCACTTGAATCGTTTTTCTTCTTCTCTCTTTTTGTCTCTTACATGAAGCACTATTCATCTTCCCGCGTGTTCATGAGCTAACCCTACAACGTGACCAGTAGAGGCTTTTTGATCAAGTTGACTTCGTTGAAGCAGTAGAGCACTCAGTCGGGTAAGCCTTTGTTTTCATTATATGCTTCATATGACATGCATGTGCACTAAAAATCGTTGCTTTGTCTGGTGTGTGTATATATATATATATATTAACTATATGAAACTTTATGAGTACTGGTTTGAGTTTGTTGCTCTTATTTGTTTCTTCTTCTTAATTTTTTTTTTTAATTTCCTCAAAAATCGGAAACCCTAGATTTTTGGAAATTGGGGTTTTTAAAAATTGGTTGATAATAATGGAAATTGATGCAATAACCAAGACGTTCATACCATTGTATTAACATGTATGCACATATTATGGTATTTTTTGTACTATTTTATTGAGCATGAATTAATGTGTTTGAACCTGTATACTAAGTGTTTTTTTTTTCCTCCTTATTTCCAAATCTGTTTATGCATATGGCTTAGGTGATGGATTCTTTTTCGTTAACCTTTGAGTACTTAGGTGTTAACTTTGCACTCGGGAATATAGATCCCGATAAGGTCAGTATCATAGAGTTGTCTAATGTTGCTAAAGAGGTTCTCGAACTACCTGTAATAGATCATTCAGACGTTATGTTTAGTGTTACTCTACCGTGGAGTGGAGAAAAATTTGACATTGAGACTGACCTTAGTCTTTTAGAAATCTTGCAACAGTATGATGCTAGACGTATTCATGAGATAACAGTGCAAGCAAAGGTCACAACTAGTAACTCACTTAGCACTAAGGTGCCTAAAAATGTTGATAATGATGGCTTTGACGAGTACAACCTCAGGAAATTAATAGGGATGAAAAAAAAGGTGAAATTCTTGATGAGATACAACCTGAGGCAAGTATTAGGGATGATGAGCAGTTAACCGAGTTAGTTGATAGGGTGGATGAGATTGTAGCACAATTAAGTCATTGGGTTGATGAAATTGACCTTGAATTGAGTAATTGGGGTGCTAAAATAGAGGGGACTGCAGAAAACTTGGTAGGCCATAGAGAGTATTCCTATAAGAATGAGTTAGATGTAGACTATAGGCCAGAGGATGATGAAGATTTTTAGGGTGGGTATAGTGAAATAGGAAGTGATAGTGGGGTGGAGAGTGGTAGTGGAGATGAGTCTATAGATGACCATTCCCATTACCAAAGTGATAGGGAAGATTTTGAAAAAGTAGTAAGTAGTGAAGATGAGGAAGTGGGGAGTAATAGGACAGCTAGAGTTCAAAAGCAGAACTTGTTTAAATCTGGTGTAGAAGAGGCTATTGACTTTAAGGTTAGTCAAACCTTTCATACTTTGACCCATTTTAGAGAAATTCTGCAAGAGTATTGTATTTAGAGGGAGATTGTGTTAAAAAGACTGAAAAAAAATAGAGTAACTGTTAAGTGTGGTGCGGAAGGCTGTCCTTGGAGGATGCATGCCTCCACAACACAAGACCTAATTACCTATAAAGTGAAGACATTATACCCCCAACATGACTGTGAGAAGGTGGCTGACACACCTGAGTGCACTTACCTTTGGATTGCTAAAAAATATAAGGACTATTTTATGGACAATGCTAACTTGACTGGTGACCGGTTAGAGAAAGACATTAAAAGAAAATATGGCCTAGAACTTTCAAAACAGAAATTATATATGGCTAGGATGAAAGCTCTTGAGGTCATAGGAGAACACAACCAAAAGGCTTTAAATCTTATGCATAAATATGCAAATATTGTCCATATCACAAATCCTGGCACTATAGTGTATGTAAAGGTAGATACAAATTTGATTTCTGCTAGCCCAAAGTTCCAAGGGTTTTTCATTAGTTTTCTTGCTCAAAAGAAAGGGGTTTGTTGAGGGGTGTAAGCCATTTATAGGTGTAGATGGTTGTCATTAGAAAGGCGCTATGGGTGGGTGTTATTGGTAGCTTTTGGGATTGATGCAGATAATGGGATGTTTCCTTTAGCTGTAGGTATCTGTGAGGTTGAATGTAATTCTACTTGGTCTTGGTTTTTAGAGCTCTTAGGTTAGCATATTGGAGGTGTAGATGAGCTAGGATTGCCTATGACATTTATGAGTGATAGGCAAAAAGGGGTTCTAAAAGCTATTACTGTACAATGGCCATATGCATCTAACAGATTTTGTGCTAAGCATATATATGAAAACTTCAAGAAGCAGCACACTAGACCAAACCTGTAAGAACTGTTTTGGAGGGCATCAAGGTCTTCAAATGTGACTGATTACTAGACAACAATAGAATATATAAAAAGGGTGGACTCCAAGGCTTTTTGACTTGTTGAGCAACATTCCTCCAATGCATTGGAGTAGGCATGCATATGATGAAAGGTTCAAAGTGGATCATGTGACCAATAATATCATCGAGTCCTTTAACTCTTAGATCAACCGACATCGAGGACAAACATACCTAAGCATGATAGACGACTTGAGAATGAAGATTCTGAATAGGATGCAAAGAAATTAAGAATATTTGATTTTTTGTTTCTTTTAATATTAATTTAGTTGTTTACTGTTTTTTACTTCACTTTCAATCAATTTATGTGACATTGTTTTCTACTTCACATTTTTAATCAATTTGTATGACTAACTCAGTTTCTTTGCAGGATAAAAGAATGTTTAAGGTGGAACTTTGATATTGGCCCAAAAATCAGGGAATACTTTAGTGATAGAAGGAAATTGAGCCATTTAATGGAAGTTATGTGGTGTGGGAACTTAGAGTTTGAGGTGGTGTACAAAGGGAGGGTTTATGTGGTGAGAATAAATAAGCAATTTTGTTCTTGTGGACTGTTCCAAGTTTCTGGCTTGCCTTGTATCCATGTCATTGCTTGTGCTAGGGAAAGAAGAATTGATGTGCACCAGCTTGTAAGCACAATGCTACTTAATGTTAGCCCTTAGGCTATATGATAATTTTGATGATAACAATACACATTGATTCATTGAGATTTACTAATATATTTATTTATGTGCAAGAATAAGATTATTGAAATAATTATAAAATCAAGAAGGGGTTTATTAAAATGAAGTGTTGAAGCTTAGGAGAAGACTACATGTTAAAGGCATCAAAGTTTAAGTACAAGGTTTGATTCAAGGAATGTGATATATGAGCAATGTTCTATCAATTGGTCATATATTTCTCTACAAATGTCCAAATAATGTGATTCTTGAGCCTTTGGAAAACTTACTCAATTTATAACATTTCATATGTTTTAAAGAAATTCAAATTTTAAGTGCAAGATCGTCCAAATCATCATGCAAAGTGAAAGACAAATGGAAGCAGCTGACATGAGCACCGAATACTCTTTTGGACATATCTTGAGCTAGAAAAATCAAAATGACTTGATTCTTGCGGCATTAGAAAGATGACTTAATGGGGCACATTTCACATGTTTTGAAGAAATTCAAATTTCAAATGGAAGACCGACATAATTGACATGCAATTCGGTGGACTGACACAGAGAAGAAAAATCAACTCACATAAGCACCGAATGGTGTTTTGGCCATATCTTAAGATAGAGATATACAATTGCTTTGATTATTAATGTTTTGGAAAGCTTATTCAAATATGAAGATCTTTTATGTTTTGAAGAAAATCAAATTTCAAATGGAAGGCTGACAGAATTATCATTCAAGTCAGTGGACAGACACATGGAAGAAAAATCAAGTCACTTGAGCACCGAATGGTGTTTTGGCCATATGTTGAGCTACAGATATCCAAATGACTTGGTTCTTGATGCGTTGGAAAGCTTATTCAAATGTGCAGATCTTTTATGTTTTATAGATTTTCAAATTTCAAACGGAACATTGACAAAAATGGCAGACAAGATTACGGTTTTTATGGTGGGCAGAAAATTTGGAGATGGTGTCTTCACTTGATTAAGTTCATCTCATTTGCCTATAAAAGGAGCCATTCTCCCATGCATTCAAACAAGTGCAAGAGAAGCATTTTATCAAGCAAAAAAGCCAAGAGAAATATCAAGTCTAGAGAGCTTTTATATTCTTTATCTACTCTTTGAAGAGAGTTGTACTTTTGTTGTAAAAATTTTCTTTGTTCTTGTATTGTGGTGAGAGTGAGATCTTCTTGTAAAGGATAAAAGTTATCCTTGAGAGAACTCTTTCCTTGGTGAGGTTGTTCATCAAGAAGAACTCTTGGTGTGGTGTTATCAAGAGTTGAAGGAAAAAGTCTTGGTGAAGTTGTTCATCAAGCAAGTTGTAAAGTATTCTACAACTTAGTGGAAAGCCTAGCTTGTGGAGCTAGGAGCCCGTGGACGTAGGCAAGGTTTGCCGAACCACGTAAATTGAGTTTGCACTCTCTCTATCCCTATACTCTTTACATTTACTTGCACTTGAGATTATTTATTATTGCTATTCTCTTGATTGCATCTTAGATAACTTCTATTTTCATCTTCTTCACTTCTATTCTCAAAAGAAAAAGTGAAATAATTTTTATCTTTCAAGAAAAGTTTTATAAATTCGTTTTGATAAATAAAACCCAATTCACCCCCCCTCTTGGGTTGTCATACCTGGGTCAACAAGTGGTATCAGAGCAAGGTTGCTCTTTTTTTTTAAATCTTAACCGATTTTGAGCTATGGCAACTTTTAATTCAACTTCATATGTTGAGGGGCTTTCTATTTCTAGACCTCCATTTTTTAATGGAAGTGATTACTCTTATTGGAAAACTAGAATGAGTATTTTCTTGAAATCTTTTGATTATGATTTATGGTCTATTGTTTTGGAAGGACCTTTTGTTCCTACCAAAATTGAAAATGGAGAAAGCATGCTTAAAGAACCTAAAGAGTTTAGTGAAGATGATAAAAAGAAATTGAGTTTGAATGCTAAAGCTATGAATGTGTTGTATTGTGCTCTAGATAGAAATGAGTTTAATAGAATATCTACTTGTTCTACGGCACAAGAAATATGGCACACACTTGAAGTAACTCATGAAGGAACTAGTCAAGTTAAAGAATCCAAAATTAGTATGCTAGTTCATAGTTATGAGCTTTTTAAGATGAAATCGAATGAATCAATTTCTGAAATGTTTACTAGATTTACGGATATTATTAATAGTTTGAAATCTCTTGGTAAATCTTATTCTAATGTTGAAATGGTGAGAAAGATTCTTAGGTGTCTACCAAAATCTTGGGAGCCAAAGGTGACGGCAATTCAAGAAGCAAAGGACCTCACCAAACTACCATTAGAAGAACTTATGGGTTCTCTCATGACTCATGAAATCACCTTGAAGGAGAATGAAGAAGATTTCAAGAAAAAGAAAAATATCGCTTTCAAATCTTCAACAAAAGAAGATGATGAGTCCAACGATGAAGGAGATGATGAAGATCTTGCATTCATCACAAGAAAGCTAAAAAGGATGATTAGAAGAAACCAAGGATTCAAGAAGAACTCTAGAAGGGAGTACAAAGGGCAAAGCTCAAAGCAAGATAAGAAAAATGATCAAGTCATTTGCTATGAGTGCAAGAAACCGGGACATGTAAAGATGGATTGTCCTTACTTCAAAAGTCAAAACAAGAAATCCAAAGCAATGAAAGCCACAAATTGGGATGATAGTGAAGCTAGCTCTACCGAAGAAGAAGATTGCGAAGTGGCAAACATGTGCTTCATGGCTTTAAGTGACGATGAGGTAAGTATTCTAAACTATGATCCTAAACTTTCATATGATGAATTACTTGAAGCATTCCAAAATTTACATGTGCAAATTGATAAGAAAAACTCAAAAATCAATGCTTTCAAAAAGAAGTCAAAAATCATGTTATCTCAATTAGAAGAGTTGGTGGAAATAAATGAAGCTTTAGAAAATGAAAATGAAATTTTAAAGCAAAAAGATTTTGAAAGTTTGGAAAGTCAAATACATTTTTTAAAAACTGAAAATGAGATTTTAAAACAAAAGGATTTTGATAAATTAGAGAAAGAAAATGTTATTTTGAAAAAGGAAAATAATGACTTAAGAAATATTGTTGATAGTTTTACAAAAAGCACAAAAAATTTGAATTCTATGTTACAAAACCAAAGGTGTGTTTTTGATAAAAGAGGTTTAGGATATAAAACTCATAAAAATCAAAAGTATTTTAAAAATTATTTTGCTCATGCATCTTCTAGAAATAATCCTAATCATTCATGTACTTATTGTGGAAGAAAAGGACACAAAGTGCATTCTTGCTATATTAAGAGAAATCCTAATTTGAAACAAATATGGGTTCCAAAAAGTACCATAACTAACCCCCAAGGACCCAAGAACTTTTGGGTACCAAAAAGTTACTCCTTGAATGTTGATTGTAGAGACAAAGGAGTGGCAAACACAAGTGGTACTTAGATAGTGGATGCTCAAGGCATATGACCGGAGATGCCTCCAAGTTCTCAAGATTAATCATGAAGAAAGGAGGATATGTGACCTTCGGTGATAATGCCAAAGGAAGGGTAATCAGACATGGTGATATTGGTAACCCTTCTTCACCTATTATTAAAGATGTTTTGCTTGTTCATGGTTTGAAACATGATTTGATTAGCATTAGTCAATTGTGTGATAAGGGATATTTTGTTACTTTTGAGCCTAATAGATGTGTGATTAAGGATGTTAGTAACAATAAGACATTATTTGTTGGTAATAGATGTGGTAATATTTATACAATTGATATTGATGTTAATGATCATGTAGAAAATTGTTTCATTGTTAATCATGATGCTTGGTTATGGCATAGAAGGTTAGGTCATGCTAGCATGGACACAATTTCAAAAATTTCTAAAAATGATTTAGTTGATGGTCTTCCAAAAATAAAATTTGAAAAGGATAAGATTTGTGATGCTTGTCAATTTGGAAAACAAGTGAGAACTTCTTTTAAACAAAAGAAATTTATTTCAACAAATAAACCTCTACAATTACTTCATTTGGATTTATTTGGACCATCAAGAACTCAAAGCCTTGGTGGAAAGTATTATGTTTTTGTTATTGTGGATGATTATTCAAGATTCACTTGGGTGTTATTCTTGAAAACTAAAAATGAGGCCATACAAGCTTTTTCAAAATTTACAAAAAGAGTCCAAAATCAAAAAGGGCATTCTATTGTATCCATTAGAAGTGATCATGGTGGTGAAGTAGACAATGTTGCGTTTGAAAATCTTTGTGATGAAAATGATTTTGAACATAATTTTTCCGCACCTAGAACTCCACAACAAAATGGTGTTGTTGAGAGGAAAAATAGGACTATCCAAGAAATGGCTAGGACCATGTTGCTTGAAAATAATTTGCCAAAATATTTTTGGGCCGAAGCCGTTAATACCGCATGCTTTATAATCAATAGAGTCCATATTAGAGCTTTAATAAAGAAAACTCCTTATGAACTTTGGAAAGGAAGAAAACCCAACATTGGATTTTTTAAAGTTTTTGGATGTAAATGTTTTATTTTAAACACCAAGGATAACCTTGGAAAATTTGATGCAAAAGCCGATGTTGGAATTTTTGTTGGCTACTCCAACCATAGTAAAGCATATAGAGTTTTTAACAAAAAGACTCTTACTATTGAAGAATCTATGCATGTTGAATTTGATGAAACTAATGTGATTTCTTCAAAGAATTTAGATGATGATATTGTTGAAGTAGAAAGGCAAATCAAGGAATCAAGGCTTGATGAAAAGAGTCAAGATGATTTACAACTTCAACAAGAAAAGCTTGAGAAAGTAAATGATTCTTCCCAAGAATTACCAAAGGAATTGAGGTATGCAAAAGCTCACCCTAAAGATCTTATTATTGGTGAACCATCACAAGGTATGAGAACTAGATCTTCTTTTAGAACTTTTGTAATCATTTTGCATTTGTCTCTCAATTTGAACCAAAAACTTTTAAAGAAGCCGAAAATGACGAAAGTTGGATTTTGGCTATGCAAGAAGAATTGAACCAATTTGAAAGAAATCAAGTTTGGGAATTAGTCCCTAGACCCAAAAATCATTCTATTATAGGCACTAAATGGATTTTTAGAAATAAAGTAGATGAAAATGGCACCATTATTAGAAACAAAGCTAGACTTGTTGCTCAAGGATACAATCAAGAAGAAGGTATTGATTATGAGGAAACCTTTGCACCGTTGCTAGATTAGAATCAATTAGAATGTTGTGTGCATTTGCATGTTATAAAAATTTTACATTATACCAAATGGATGTCAAAAGTGCATTTTTAAATGGTTACATTATGGAGGAAGTATATGTAGAGCAACCTCTTGGTTTTCAAAATCATGATTTTCCAAACCATGTTTTCAAATTCAAAAAGGCACTTTATGGCTTGAAACAAGCACCAAGAGCATGGTATGATAGATTGAGCAAATTTCTCATTGATAATGGTTTCGAAATGAAAAAAGTTGATACTACTCTTTTTGTTAAAACAAAAAATGATGATTTATTAATTGTTCAAATCTATGTTGATGATATTATATTTGGTGATACTAATATTTCTATGTGTGAAGAATTTTCCAAGTGTATGCAACAAGAATTTGAAATGAGCTTAATGGAAGAATTAAATTTCTTCCTTGGACTTCAAATCAAGCAATCAATGGATGGGATCTTCATAAATCAAGCTAAATACACAAGAGATCTTCTCAAGAAGTTTGGCATGGATAATTCAAGGACATATAACACACCTATGGGTACATTAACCAAGCTTGACAAAGATGAGAAAGGAAAAGATGTTGAGGTAACAAAATATCGAGGTATGATTGGCTCTCTCTTTTGTATTTAACTGCTAGTAGACCTGATATTATGTTTAGTGTGTGTATGTGTGCTAGATTTCAATCTTGTCCAAAGGAATCTCACCTTAAAGCTGTCAAAAGGATATTTAGATATCTTCTTGGTACCATAAATCTAGGTCTTTGGTATCCTAAGTGTGATAATTTTGATCTAATTAGTTATTCTGATGCGGACTTTGCTGGAAGTCTTATTGATAGAAAGAGCACTAGTGGCTCTTGCCATTTTCTAGGACATGCATTAGTCTCATGGTTTAGTAGAAAACAAAATTCTGTTGCCTTATCAACCGCGGAAAGCCGAGTATATTACAGTAGGAAGTTGTTGTGCACAATCTCTTTGGATGAAACAAATTTTAAAAGATTATGGTGTGGTATTTGATCATATTCCCATCAAATGTGACAATACAAGTGCCATTAACATTTCAAAAAATCCCATACAACACTCTAGGACTAAGCATATAGAGATTAGACATCATTTTATTAGAGATCATGTGCAAAAAGGTAATATTTCTTTAGAATTTGTTCCCACCGAAAAACAATTAGCTGATATATTTACTAAACCCCTTAGTCAAGATAGATTTTGCATAATTAGAAGAGAATTAGGCATGTTGGATATATCTTAATTTTTCTTTTATTTGATAATCTTTGAATGGTAACATATGTTAAGGGGGAGAATATATTTAGGGGGAGTAATTAATTTGATTACATCTTTTTGATGATAACAAAAGGGGAGAAATGGTTGGATTGCTTGTATTTATAACAATTGCTCTCTTTTTGTTTATTCTTGATTTCATTTTCATTCTTGATTTTAGATATTATTTTAAAGCAATCAATGGTTTGTCATCATCAAAAAGGGAGAGATTGTTAGCCCTAAGGCTATATGATAATTTTGATGATAACAATACACATTGATTCATTGAGATTTACTAATATATTTATTTATGTGCAAGAATAAGATTATTAAAATAATTATAAAATCAAGAAGGGGTTTATTAAAATGAAGTGTTGAAGCTAAGGAGAAGACTACATGTTAAAGGCATCAAAGTTTAAGTACAAGGTTTGATTCAAGGAATGTGATATATGACAATGTTCTATCAATTGGTCATATATTTCTCTACAAATGTCCAAATAATGTGATTATTGAGCCTTTGGAAAGCTTACTCAATTTATAACATTTCATATGTTTTAAAGAAATTCAAATTTTAAGTGTAAGATCGTCCAAATCATCATGCAAATTGAAAGACAAATGGAAGCAGCTGACATGAGCACCGAATACTCTTTTGAACATATCTTGAGCTAGAAAAATCAAAATGACTTGATTCTTGCGGAATTAGAAAGATAACTTAATGGGGCACATTTCATATGTTTTGAAGAAATTCAAATTTCAAATGGAAGACTGACATAATTGACATATAATTCAGTGGACTGACACAGAGAAGAAAAATCAACTCACATAAGCACCGAATGGTTTTTTGGCCATATCTTAAGATAAAGATATCTAATTGCTTTGATTCTTAATTTTTTGGAAAGCTTATTCAAATATGAAGATCTTTTATGTTTTGAAGAAATTCAAATTTCAAATGGAAGGCTGACAGAATTATCATTCAATTCAGTGGACTGACACATGGAAGAAAAATCAAGTCACTTGAGCACCGAATGGTGTTTTGGCCATATCTTGAGCTACAGATATCCAAATGACTTGGTTCTTGATGCGTTGGAAAGCTTATTCAAATTTGCAGATCTTTTATGTTTTACATATTTTCAAATTTCAAACGGAACATTGAAAAAAATGGCAGACAATATTACGGTTTTTATGGTGGGCAGAAAATTTGGAGATGGTGTCTTCACTTGATTAAGTCCATCTCATTTGCCTATAAAAGGAGCCATTCTCCCATGCATTCAACAAGTGCAAGAGAAGCATTTTATCAAGCAAAAAAGCCAAGAGAAATATCAAGTTTATAGAGCTTTTATATTCTTTATCTACTCTTTGAAGAGAGTTGTACTTTTGTTGTAAAAACTTTTCTTTGTTCTTATATTGTGTGAGAGTGAGATCTTCTTGTAAAGGATAAAAGATATCCTTGAGAGAACTCTTTCCTTGGTGAGGTTGTTCATCAAGAAGAACTCTTGGTGTGGTGTTATCAAGAGTTGAAGGAAAAAAGTCTTGGTGAAGTTGTTCATCAAGCAAGTTGTAAAGTATTCTACAACTTAGTGGAAAGCCTAGCTTGTGGAGGAGCTAGGAGCCCGTGGACGTAGGCAAGGTTTGCCGAACCACGTAAATTGAGTTTGCACTCTCTCTATCCCTATACTCTTTACATTTACTTGCACTTGAGATTATTTATTATTGCTATTCTCTTGATTGCATCTTAGATAACTTCTATTTTCATCTTCTTCACTTCTATTCTCAAAAGAAAAAGTGAAATAATTTTTATCTTTCAAGAAAAGTTTTATAAATTCGTTTTGATAAATAAAACCCAATTCACCCCCCCTCTTGGGTTGTCATACCTGGGTCAACGTCTTCTTCATGCATAACTAAGTTTTCAAATTTAGAAGTCGAAGTAAGCAACGTAGATTCTTTAACCCTTGAGTACCTTCATTCTTTACCTCAAGGATATCCCAAGCTTCTTTTGCAATGGTGCACTTTGAAATTAATCCGAACTGTTAAAGGTTGACAGCGTTAAAAATAACATTAATGCCTTTGGAATTCCATTCAGCTAATCAATATTCAGCTTCGTTCCACTCATTCTGTGGTTTCTCAATCTACTGTCCAGCCTCGTTGGGTTTTGTTGGGGGTGTCCAGCCATGACCAATGCTCGTCCACAACCTTTCATCAATTGATTTGACGAAATCTCTCATCTTGACTTTCCAATCAGCATAGTTTGCATCTTCAAGTAACGGTGGTTGAGTGACTGATCCTCCTGTCCATAATCCTTCCATACCTACAAAAAATATGATCTACACTAGTATGTCAGTATACCTGCTCTGATACCAATTGTTAGGTTTTGTAACGTATGAAAGTTGCGAATAATATAACTGAAAATAGTAATGTAAATCGGAACAGGATTTTTACGTGGTTCGGTTATAACTAACCTACATCCACGGGCAACAAGAGTTATAATTCACTATGTTGTATGTGTTTATACTCGACTTCGGACTCTTTACAGTGGTAGACACCCACTCACTCACTAACCTAATCTATGTAAACTTGATCAACCCCAATCACAACCATAGTCCTTCACACACTCTTTTGACGTTACTCTTTTTTCTGTCACAATTATCTTAACTACACACAGTTAAGAATAACATAGCACTCGTAACTGGTACAGACCCGTAACTGGTACAGACACATGTGATTACTCAACTCCCTTAAGCTCACACGATCTATAATAATTAACCAAATCCTAAAGCTTTATAAAAGACATAAAAACAAATAAAAAACGCACTCAAACTTGCTCTTGCTTGCTCTCTCTCAATTTTCCTTGATTGCGTTGAATGCCTTGAATGAATTCCACCAAAAGCTATGAAGATAGCTTTATATAGTATTTGATATCAATTGTAATCCTTATCATGATCCTGTAGAATCTCAATAAAACTCACAAGGAAAGTTTGGATAACAATCAAACATTATAGAAAGTGATAATATACTTCTCCTAAGTAAACTAGAATACTTAAATAATATCCTAATCTAATAAAAGATAATTAATACAACTATAAAACTTCATATTCAACTAGGATACCAAATCCAAACTTATTCCTATTCAACTAGGATACCATATCAAAACATATCCTATTTTAATTAAAATTCTCCTAATACAAAACATCTATATAAAATAAATGAGATTAGAAAAATATTCATATTTAATATTTTTATCACATGATGACAAATTACTCATGTGCAATGCACATGCCGTGTGTGCCACCTCTAGAACCAACAGTAACCATTGACAAAAGCATTGAGCGTTTTTTACATCCCTAACTATGTGATAGTTTACATGACATGAGAATTTTTATCAATTGAAAATGTTAGTATAGAAAAATGTAAATAAACTACATTGCATAGACCAAACAAATTATATAACATGCAGAAAAAGACCCATTGCAAACATTTGCCAAACATCATCCCCTATCATGTCATGCCCCTACAACAACATCAAGTGGAACTAGGATTCGGCAAGTCTAACGACTGAACCTGGAACTTCTACACCATCTGTAATTTCAAGACGAACTGGACTCACCGACGGAAGGGATTCAGTTTCTCCTAGGATGACATGCTGGTCTCTTCATAACTGGTGGTAGAACCACTCTACTGAGTACCTCCTCTGAAACCATCCAATACTCACAAACTCCAACACGAACAACTGGCAGAGCATATGCATGCATTAATATTTCTGTTGTATACCAAGGGGCATAATAATATGGCATGTCGGTAGGTTCATACATTTGCAAATAGCTAATACATGTGCATACGAAAGCTAGTCAAGATCAAACACCCTGTATGTGCATATCCGAGCATGCATGTCGACGATGTTGACGCAGTCCTTGCTGCTCACCTCATACATAGTAAGAGAGATACCACTAACTCTCATACTTTTGCCCTCCTTTAAATGCTCCTCCATCAACTTGTTAGCCTACGGCGAGAGATGTAATTATAAATTAGCAAATAACTCTCAACGCTCATAGAACCATTGCTATAAGTTCGCCAAATAATAATCTGCTAACAATCTAACCGAAAGGAATCGGGCATATCACAAGCAGATATTCATCGACTCAGCAATATTTGTTGTCATGATGTTATATCGTCAACCATGAAATTGTGAATGTGCCCATTTATCCACACTAATCTCTCAAAGATAAGTTACGACTGTGGGCATATATGATTCAATTTGTCTCACATGATAGTTGAAATCGACATAGTGATATATCCTTGCAGCTCGGGAGTACATAACCAACAAAGTATTGTCCTTAAACGTGGCCTTCAAGTTACCCTTCAAATAGTGAGTGCACAATCTATGCAGTGTATGAGAAAAAACTTCTACAATAGCTCGTTTAATACTATGACGGCAATCAAAAATGAAAACAAAATCTCAGATATTTCCTACTACATGATCACGCAACTGTCTCATGAACCAGTTTCATGAGTCATCATTTTCGGAATGCCCAACTTCAAATGTCAATGGGTATATTTGTTTATTTTCATCCATACAAGAAGCCAAAAATATGGTACCTCTATATTTCTCTTCCAGAAAAGAACCATCAACTGCGATAACTGGCCTAATTGATGTTGTAAATCCGACAACAAAAGCCCTTATACTCATGAAAAAGTGTCTGAAATGGTTATTGTCATCAATTTCTAAAGTCATTTTGGTCCCGAGGTTTGCTTTCTCAATCATGTACATATACTGAAGGAGTAGTGTGAATGATTCCTCATAAGATCCATGAAGTTCTTGCAAAGTTACCTCTTTTCCCCTTCATGCCTTATTGTATGTGATATTAACACCTAATGACTCCTGAACATCAAATATAATATCCTTCAAACGATATATTCTTGATGCCTTAATGAATTTGTTTTTTATATGTTTGTCAATAACATGTGCAGTTGCCTGTTTGTGATTTGGGTGAAGTCTAACTCTCAAACATGTCTAATGGTTCTTATACTTTTTCACTAGGAAGAAATGGGAATCGGCTACCTTTATGGCGCGTAAATGCCATTTACAAGATTCAGCATGACATACAACCTCAAACCCTGTTGCATTAGAGTTCCTCACCTTGAATTGAAAGTTGCGTCTTAATGCCAAATTTGATAACTTCTCACGAACCTCAGTTTTGTTGTCAAACATCTGCCCAACTACAACCTTAATCCTATCAACTATAAAAAGTGTAACATCATCCTCAACTAAGAACTATGAATGTACAATAGGCGGCATCCACCTAAATGTGTTAGGCCGACGATTGTCATTTTCAGAGCCTAAATTAGCTTCTTCATGAATAGAATTTACACCCATTCCCGACTCATTATTCAACAATGGGTCTTGTTAATGTCCGTAGAGTGAAGGAGTAGGTGTGGAGTGAATTGGAGAAGGAAAGGTAAACGGCACATCCAGGTTCACATCATTCAAAACCTCCGTGTGTTCATCATTAATAAAATGTGAACCATCTACATTCTGCCCATCAACATTAAAAGCATTCAAACCCTCACCCAAATCTTCAACACGAATAATGCAATCATCATTCTCGTCGTTATCATGCTCATTAACATCATCACTAACATCATCATCATCATCATCATCATTATCATCATCATCACCACTATCGTCATCATTAACATCATCATCACTCTCAATATTGCCTAAACTCTCAAACTCTCTAATGCTATCAAGATGACGTATTAATCTCAATGGCATCAACGGGGCCACACTTTCTTCATTTTCACATAACACACCAACTGATTCATGGCCCGAATATTGCTGAAAGTCAAGACCAACTTCATCATTCAATTGTGGTTGTGTACAAACAGGAGTGGACTCACTTAATTGGTTGTTTCCACTTGTTGAGCAAAACAAAAAGGGATGAAAAGAACTTCGCCTCCCTAGTACTGCATCAGATCCTAACCTCTGTTTTTGTTTGTCCCTATCTTCAACTTTAACAATTAGTGGTGTATATTACTGTTGGTCCTCCAAACAATATTGTATAAAAAAATAAACATCTTTGTCAATCTCAATAAGAGTTGGCAATGGCGAAACACCCTTAAAAGCAAAGTGAACCTCTAAACCTATGTTATGCTTACGAAGATCTCAACCCATTTCAATAATAATACAGTCAACCAACTCATTACAAGTAGCACACCTAAGAATTATCAATGGCTTTGCCCTCTCACCGATGTACAAATAATCACCATTCTCTTGTATAATCCAATAAACATTGTAAAGAATAAGTATGCGTAAAGTTTCCATCCTGCATGATAGAGACATATCATATAGGGTTCGTGGACAAAAAAATCATTACAAAATTGCATAAATAGGTTACAAAAATGACAATTCTGCCAAAAAGATCCACAAATCTTGACGGAATCTAACTCGACACTCAACACTTGATAAGACCCTCGACATGTCAAGCGTCGATTTTATACATCCGACGCAGCACATCTATTGTTCACTAATCCTTCCCGACACTCGACACATTTTGTCGAATGAGCTCGACAACGTCGAGTCTTCTTCCCCCTCGCCTACAATACCATATTTTTCTTTATGATTTGTAATTTTTCGCAAATATTGGCAAAAACCGTACTATGTCTAAGCTTAGTTCACATACATATTCCTATTTTAAGTTAGATAATATGGTTGAAAGCTACGAAAACAAGAAATAATGAAAACATTATAACCTACTTCAATATTCTAACGTCATTTAGAAAGAGATTAGAGAGAGGTGTCTCACCTTATTGCTCAGTTTCAACTCTAAGAGTAGACCATGAGATGAAACATAGGTGTTAAATGGTGTTTTGGACAATGGAGGAAGGAAGAATGATGGATGTATATTTATTCGTCCTTTTCAACAATGAATGAATAAAGGACATTTTTGTCATTTTATGCATAAATCGTCTATGGCATCTAAGGGTCGAAATTTTTGACACAACCCGTGAACGCGACACGACACGACACGCAAATTAGCAAGTTTGGGTTTACTTAATCGTATTTGAGTCGTGTTTGGGTTAAAATTTTCAATCTATTTAATAATCGAGTCGTGTTCGAGTTGAGGTTTTGAACCCACAGGTGACACGAACCCGTTTAATGACACGAACTCGTATAATAACACGAACCCGTATAATGACACGAAACTGTTTAGTGACCCGGGTAACCCGAATAAAACATAATATCGTAAGCACACGAATTGACAATTTGACATGATTAAATTTTGAATTAGTCAAATTACAAACACAAGTAAAAAATTAATTTGAATTTTAAACTACTAAAGAGTCAACGAGATAAAATGGATTTTTTTTCTAAATTTAAATTGTATTTAAAATTTGTATGAAACTTGGTGTTTAGTAGACTATTTATCGTGTTGTGGAATGAAGTTTGTTTGAGACTTGGTATTTAGTGGACTATTTATTGTGTTATGGATTGAAGTTTGTATGGGACTTGGTATTTAATAGACTCTTTATTGTATTTTATGGATTGAAGTTTGTTTGAGACTTAGAATTTAGTGGACTATTTATTATGTTGTGGATTGAAGTTTGTATAAGACTTGATATTTAATGGACTCTATATTGTATTGTGGATTGAAGTTTGTACGCGACTTGGTATTTAATGGACTCTTTATTGTGTTGTGGATGGATTTTGAATAATTGATTATTGTTATTTAAAAAAAGGTTGAAAATTGTAATATGTATTCGTGTTATAATCGTGTTAATTATTTAAACGTGTCATAATCGTGTCAAAATATTTAAATGTGTCAAAATCGTATAAACGTATTATAATCGTATCAAAATATTTAAACATGTCATAATCATGTCAAAACATTTAAACGTGTCATACTCGTGTTGAACGGGTTATATTCGTGTCAAACCCGAAAATGACATGTTTATTATTCGTGTTAGCTTGTCAAGTTGTATCATCCGTTTAACAATCGTATCGTGTTCGGATTGAGTGTTTTTGACACGAATAAATGGGTCATGTTCGGGTTGAGTCAATTTTTATCGTGTCATAGCTCGACACGACACGAACACGACCCGTGAACCCGTATTCCCACCCCTAATGACATCAAAATTTTTAAGGATGTATCTATATTTCACTAAAACCCCCTAATTTGGCCTATTTTTTGAACTTTCTCTTCTATATTTTCAACTGATAATTAAATTTTCATTTGTAATTTCAAAATCTTAATTTCTATTTTGATTACTTTTCATTATTGTTATTACCTTTTAATTATTGTTATTAAATCCCATCAATAAACTATTTTATATATATATATATATATAAACTTTATTTATTTATTTATTTATTTATTATTATATATATTTAAACTTTTTTTTATTCTAATCCAATAGATTTGAGTTGATGAATTGGCATTAAACCTAGCTACTTCCCATCACCTCGCACCCAATTCATTACATTAAAAGAATGGTCAAGAATTTGTTTTAAAAAATTAAACGAAAAATTAACTTCAGAATTTGGGTTCGACAACGTGAAGTCAAAAAGAATTATTTGAAATATCATGAAGCAATCACTTAATAGCACTTGTCTGCATTTAATAATTATTGAATTTCTCCGAATAATTATTCGATTAAGTCCATGCACATGCCGGGCGTGATGATTACAATAAGGTTATGCTGTGTGTATACAGCTAATAACTCTATTACTATCCAGAGTTATTCTGCCGCATTTCTAAGCTGATTTGAGTTTGTGTGCTGCTTTACCAAGTTGATATTTGAGCTATGAGAGATCTTGTCGAGTGTTTGAGCCTTATCTAACGGTTAATTATCTCACCGCGATGTGTTTGCCTTTCAACGAATAATTAGCGTCTTCTCTCACGAGATGAAAATTAATGATACTTTTTACTAAAAAGTTATGGTGGATTTCATTATATAATTTTTTTTAATTCATTTTTGCATCTCTATAGTTAGATGATTGTGTGATACAAAGGGAACATAATGGTTAAAAGAGATTGTAATAAAAAAAAATAATTGTAACTAATTATATGGTGTTTCTGTCTACATTAACGTTAAAAGAGTAGAAAAAGGTTTAATTTTGTCATTAAATAACGACATTTAATAAATACTTAATTTAAAAAGATTACTACTATTTTAATTTTTTTACGAACTATTTAAATAACCTTAATAATAAATAATATTAATGGTGGTTGATTAATAAAACAGTAATGCTAGACTTTACCATCTTCATATAACTCAAACTTTACAAACTGATATACCAGTTTTCATGACAAAATCTTATTGGAGATGTAATTTATATCATTCTTTTTTGTTTTTTTCTTCTCCAATGAATTTTTGCTATATAAACTGCCACATCAAGCTATAGAGTTTGGGTTACATGAAAATTATAAGTGTAGCACTACTCTTAATAAAATTATCAACTCTTGATAGAATAAAGTGTGGGGCTGATACACTCCAAAAATACTTTTACATTTTAACACTTTATATAATCAATATTATATTCTATTATTAGATTTTATTTTTGAAAGTTTTTCAATCAATAATATATTTAACTACTAATAAATTTGTATTGATTATACACATTTATTATCAAAATCATGGAAAAATTAATTAAATTTGAATCTTAGATTTAAATAACACATATATTTGAAAGAAGGGTTTAAAGATATATAGATGGATACATAATAACCCCATCTTAAGCTGAAATATGTTTACCATAGAATTTAAATAAAGTATCTAATGGGCTCTATGAAAATCCGATGAAAAAAGAAGAAGGTAAAGAGAAAAAGAAAAACAAAATATTCTATTATTAAAATAATTTTGTACTTGCCAAGTTAAAAGAATAATGAATTATCATAAAAATATTGACATAAGAAAAGACAAATATTTGTTATATAAAGTTTCTGAAACAATACTTCTTTCAGTAATTAATTTTGCTGTATTATTGTTGTTCTTTTATTTGATCAAAGTCAATGTAATTTACATGTAAAGGTTTCACAACAATTATGTCATGATATTGAACATAGGAAATAAACAATTAATGGAGTTTGTTTACACTCATATTCCAATATTTCTTAGGAGTATGTGAGACTTATTAAACTGAAAAACATATAATTAACCAACAATTGACAATGAAAATGAAATCTGGAAGAAATTGGTTAATAATCGATTAATAAAAACGTGAAGAGAGTATATGATATTGAAAATAAATCTGAGTGGATTAAACGATCATTTCAATTTCTTGCTGCTCCATTTCATGATAATCTTTAAGAAGTTCTTGATTGGAGTAGCATTGCTGAAAAGATCTGCACAAAAGAGCCCAGTTCCTACAATCCACAACAGCTAGAAGTATTAATCCATGTCCTCATATTGGAGGGGGTCATACATTTGCTTTTGTGAGAGGAAGATAAATCTTGATGTGGTCTTGGTGGTTAATGGTAATCAAAGTGTGCGGAGAAAAGATGGAAGACATTGTTTTCAAAACCCATTATGAAGAAGCTTCTGATCATAGTGAATTTTGTTTTCAGCGTTTTCTTCATTTGTGATTGGTGGATGCTATGAGTGAGCTGTCGGTTCCCAATTTGTGTTATTTATTTTCCATAAATAAATTGCTTATGTGTTCATTGTCACAAAAACTATATATATATATATATATAACACATGTTTCCACTTGTTATAGGTTTGTTCCCAAAATATAATTTTTATTAGTAACTCATTTAGATTCCAAACAAATTTTTTATTTTTCATAAATTTTTTATTGAGTACTAGAGTTACTTGCTAACTATATATATATATATATATATATATATATATATGCACACACTTATACATCTACTCTTTTTCTGAATTTTAAAAGTATAGCAAATTAAAATTTGATTTCAAATTTAAACAATGTGCATATTCAGAAGAAGAGATTTCAAGGACATGCTAATTTAAAGAAACATTTAGTGCGTAAAATATACTTGAGAGTGGAACTATTTTCTAATAAAATCCAATTATTTCCCAAATATTCTTCACATTCTTCTTCCTAAGTAAATAATACACCTTATTGAACTTACTATTATCATTCTTTTTACTTTTTTTTATTGTGTGTGTAATATGTATATTACACACACACACATATCTATATATAATGCACAGAAGAAAAATATAAAATAAAAATATTTTAGAATCTCCATGTTAAAAAAGTAACGAATAATCATAAATATGATCTTGTGAAATTTAAAATAAAAAAAAAACCAAATAACATGTGACATGGTATTTGAGATTTGAGATTTCTCACTGATACAAATATTCTATATTTGTTTTATTAATTTCTTTCTCTTTGTTACTTTAGTTCTTTCATATTCTTACAGTCGACAATTTATTATGAGTATATGATATATCATGCAAAAATATATAAAACAGTTATGTAAATTAGTAATCAAAATTATGTTAATTAATTCAGCTCATATAATTAATCATATGGAATATTGCAGGAAATTAATAAACAAACTAATCTAAAAATAATACAACAAATCTCCCCTTTTATTCTTCTAGGTCCACAATTTTTTCCGATTCGAAATCCTTTCATTTTAATCTGTACAACAATTTGATGGATTGTGATTGTCTTCGTAACCCTAACTTTTGGCGTTGTGGATTGTCATTGTCATTTTGAAGAGGCCTCTTGTCATTGCATTGATAAAACTTATTATTATTGTTTTTGTTGTTGTTGTTATTTACAAATCCATATAATTTGTTTTTACTTTTATCCATTGATTCCAATATAAGAAAATATATAATATTACTGAAATTACGTCATTCTCAATCAAATAATCTAAGGCTGTCAGTTACGTTAGCAACATGTTTTTAAAGTACATTTACTACTATTTTTATTAGAAAAGCAATTTTTTACCAAAAAAATTAGAGTTTACAGTCCTTATATTTTATTAGTAACTCATCTATGTTTTAAGCAAATTTTTTAATTTAATAACTCATTTACCGGTTGCTAACTAAATTTATATCGACTATAATTGCCAAAATAATAAAAATATTGTGAATTAAAGTTTAGTTCCTAAAGTTAAATAATGTGTATATTTTAAAAAAAAAATTGTGAAGAACATGTTTAAATACAGACATTGACATTCAAGGACTAAAATGTTTTGAGTGGTGGTACTATTAACTCAATTCTTTCTTATTAATAAACAAATCTTTAAAATATTTTAAATGAAAATAAAAAAATTATCGATATGGGTGTGAAAAGAGATCCTAAAAATATATAAATTAGATTCAATTTTATTTTTTTATTTTCAAATAATTTTAGTTGTGAATAAAATTGTAATTAAGAAAAATATTAGTAATGGGTTTCTTTAGCTCATTGATGGGTAAATACAAAGTAGCGTGACGTGTTTGGATCATGTTGCATAGATTTTATGAAATATATATATATATATATATATATATATATATATATATATAAAATAGGCTCTATCTAAAAGCAAGGAAAGAAATAATCTTTTTAATCAAAATATTTTTCAACTACCATTTTAAAAAGAATAACAACTAACCATAATTATCTTGTAAAAAAAAGGAGAAAAAATATGTGATATGTAATTATTAATTTGAGGTTTTTCATTATACAAATATTCTATATTTGTTTAATTAATTATTTTTGTTGGCGTTAATTTTATTCTTTTATATTCTCACAGTCATCAATTCATCATGAATACAGGCAGACTGTCATTAAAAAGTATATACAGTAATTATTTGATGATATTTGAATATGACTATATAAAAACTCCATTAATTTTTCATTTCATTTCCTATGCTTAATATTTCAATTCCATAGTTGCAACGTTATTTATTAACATAATCATCTATTGGCTAAAGAAATACCGGAGGAAATTAATAATAAACTAATAAACTATGATGGAGAAATTGACTCTCATCAACTCATGTTGCAAACTTATACCACTTGCTTGGATTGTTTCCTTGATTGTGTTGTCATGTTATTATACAACTTATCTAAGGAATTACGTTTATGAATATCAATAAATAGATTTTGATTTCAAATAATTGTAAAATTTTGCTCGCAAAAGATTTATTTTGACTTCACAAACTAATCCTTCTAAAGGATTAGTTTGTTCATATTAATTATCTAAAATAAAACAAAAAATATATATTATTTAAATAGGATAATTTAAATAAGTACCCTCGAGTTTTGACTTAATTTTACCTAAAAAATGACTATATATTTTTCATCAATCATATTATATATTTGTATAAAAATCATTATTTTCACTCAATGACGGAACTAGAAAATCTGTCAACGAGAGGCAAAATTTCATAAACAGTAAAATTTTGGTTATATAAGTTTATGAACAGTAAAATTTTAAAATTTTTATAGAAATAATAATATATTCAATTACTAAGTAATTTCATGTTAAATTACTAAGTTGATTATTTAATATTTTGAAAGTATAATATAATATCTAATTTATCATATCATTAACTAAATTATCATTTAACCATTGATCGTTATTTAGTTATGTAACTGAATTTTCAAAAAATAAAAAATAAAAACACTTTCTTAAAGAAGAATAATCGATTTAGTAATTTAACTAACTTTTACTCCATAAAAAGAATTACTTTTTTAAAGAAAAATAATCAACTTAGTAATTTACTATCCAAATAAATAATAGTAGGCTTTTGAGTAATAAAATTAAAATTTTCTAATATTAACAATTTTAAATAATTCAATAAATCTAACAAAGTTTCAATTCTTAATTTGCGATGTAAATAAATAATAGATGAGGCATGTAGCATCCATGCTTATTTTATTTATATTATAACAAATATAAAATATTCAAAATCATGACCCTTAACACAGTTAAAAAAATTATAAATATATATATATACGAAATTAAAAGATTGTATAAATAAAAATTATAATATACTAACAATGACAATAACTAGCAAGTCATTGGACAAAAATATAAAACAATTACATAGAACTATTGTTTCATTTTCATAGATAATATAATGATAATAAACAAATAGCCATAAATTACAAACCAATATGAAGAATAAAAAAAAAAAGTGATCTTCAACAATATTAAAACAGAGTACATTTGCTTAATATGATAAAAACCAATAAATCACTACAAAATGGAAAGCCATTTGCGGCAGGCCGAAACTGCCGCAAAAGCACTTTTACGGCGGTTATACGGCGGTTTACGACCGCCGTAAAAGCAACCGCAGTAAAAGCTTTTGCGGCGATTTCGGCCCGCCGCAAATTTCTTTTTACGGCGGTTTAGTTGTTCGACGCAAAAACATACGACGAAATGGAATTAGCATATACCACATCATTATATGGCGAGTTTAAACCGCCGTATATGGACCTTATTCGACAATTTTGGAACCGCTGTATAAGGTTTCTTACAAGGCGGTCTGGAGACCGCCTCAAAAGGCTGATTACCGTAAAAAGTACCTTATACAGTGGCTTATAAACCGCCGTAAATGGATTATTTTAATTTTTAAAAATCTTTTTGTGACGACCAAGAAACCGCCGTAAATGGTTTTTTTTTTTTTGGGAAATTCTTTTCCTTTTTAGTATTGTTTACTGCTTAAAGATTAAGTAACCTGTCTCGCAAAAATATTTTGATATGTTTCTCCAATCATTCGATAAATACGATGAAATCAAATCAAATATCAAAATATATCACATAAATAGTTTAAACATAACGTAAACAAACCAAACATAACTCAATCATCATTCACACAGTTCAACATCATATAATCAAATAGTTAAACATCTGATCAGTTACATAATTCAACAGCGTCCACAAAACTCAATCATCGGATAAGTAAGTCGTAAAACTTGGCAAACAACCTGCAAGAATAAATTTGTAATCAAGATTATAATCATTAAGTAACATTATGTATTTTAAAACAAATTGTATAATTTCATTTATATACCTATTCATTCTCGTGGTTTGAATCACGATCTGTGAGGTTGTTTGTTCCATGACTATCATATTGGAAATGGCTATAATGTCCACTTGAAGCATCTGGGACCTATTTATAAAAAAGAACATGAAACATAAGTAAAAAAATATGAGTCAACTGAAACCACATTTTTAACTTTAAAAATAAGCAAATATTGGTCTTGTAGCACGCCACTCTGCAAATTCTAGAAACATCTCCTGCAGGAAATAACTTCATCATACATCATTTTCATGTTGTTGTGATCTTGCTTCAAGTTGTTGTGTGCTTCATTCAAGTTTTTGTGTGCTTCCTTCAAATTGTGGTGCTCTTGCTGCAGATTACCCAACTCTTCCCTCAAGTGAACATCTGATGAGCTGCTGCCTTGCACATCAGTCAGAGATGGACCAAAACCATATGTCCAGGCATAACCGCGATGATCAGGTCCCATTACATTGCCAAATACTTCTTCTCTCACTTGTTGAGTTTGCTGGTCTTGCGAAAATTGAGACAAACTTTCATTAAATTGACTCTACAACATAATGGAAAGAAATAACAACTTAATAAAGATAATGTATTATGCAAAAATTAATTTACCGATAGTGGATGAATAAATAATTCAAAAGATTAAAGAACTTACAATTATTTCTGCACTTTCATCATCACCTCCTTCGCCATTACTTTTTGTTCTTGTCTTGACAAAGACACTAATGCGATCAGTTTGCTCTCCATTCCTTATCATCTAAACAAGAAAATAACAGAACTACAATAATACAACTACTAAAAAGATATAAGTAAATCTTGATAACCAACAAATAAAGAGCGTATAAACAAACAAATGTAACTTACCTCTTCTCGTTTCTGAGCAAATGACGTGCGGCCTGTTCGATGAAGTGCAACTTGTTGTGCTCGATTTACCTTATTCTTCTCTGCAGCTTCCTATAATATAAACAAGGTTAACAACAATTATATTATATGACTTACAATATAAATAAAAAAAATATGAAATCTATACTTTTGGGTTTATGTTAGGCATATACTTTAGCCTGTTTTGTTCCCCAATAAGCTACAAGAATAGGCCACTGATCCGGCTGAACTCTGGGAGGAGTGAATTGTAACTGATCCTCGTCCGTATCATACTTTTTGTAGTACTCCCTCTTTACACGAGATTTCCAATCCCGCCAAAGGTTCCTGATATGTTGTAAACAATGGGGTCTATACTTATCAGGAACATCTGTATTATCCTGCAAAAACAAATTGCAATAGATTAATCGAGGTACAAACTCAATATACATGTTATCTTATGGATTTCTTAAAGATAAATAACCTTCACTTCTTTCCAGATGGCATCCAAAAGATGTGATGGCATATTTTTCCATCGAGGACAAGTCAATGGAGCCATGTTGCCATTTTTGGCTATGATTCCAAGTTGGGTGGTTAATTTGTCTTTGTTTGCGTTAATTGGTTGCCATTGAGAGTTAAACTGAATATGCAACCTTTGGCCTATACCCCACTCACGAACAGTACGAGCTGCTCCACGTCCTCTCACAACACTTGATGTACCACCCGTATCTATAAAAAAACAACAATAAATGTTTAATCAATCTTAAATTTTTAAAAATTAAAATAAACATGTATATACCTTCATTATTCGTTTGAGTTTCAGAAGATGTTGCCGATTGTCGTCGAGCTTCTACTTCTCGTTCTATTATACTCTCCATGAAGGTGTCTCTTGGTCTCTTTGGCGGCATAGTTATTTATTCAAAAAACATTCACAGTCAAAGAATGCTAATATATTTGTTTAAGTTCCACGATAATTAATATATGCATATAATAAAAAATTACAATCCATACAAGTTCAATTGAACAAATTATATATTTCATTCATAAAAAGTAATGGTTGCATATAGTCGAGGGAAAGTCACATAATTGGACAAAAGAAGAATGCCCCTAAAACAGAAGCCATATGAAAAAAATCACGTAATCAACAAAAAACATGTCAAACGAAGTACTGTCAATCAACATCATCCATATCATCATCATTGTCTTTTCGATTGATGATCACTGTTGTTCCCTCAACTCTTTGTCTAACCCATTGAACATCTTCCTCACGAAAATAACCCCTTTCATCTAGTTCTTGTTGTGTATATAGCTCAACTAGTGGCACCATGTTCCCAATAGATGAATTTTTGGACGTAAGATCAAATGTATCTCTTGTTGACATTTTAAGAACAACATGCCAATCTTCATCTACCAGATCTTGGATGTAGCAAACTTGCTCCGCTTGCTCCGCCAAAATGAAAGGTTCATCATCAATACCGTTATCTTTGTATAACAGATGATTAAAATTAACCATTGTGAAGTCGAACTCATCACACTTCTTTCCAATCCGATTATCAACCCAATTACACTTAAACAAGATGAAAGTCATGTCATTGACATATCGAATTTGAATTATATCTGTTGACACTCTAAGAAATGTTACACTGCCAGAAAGAGGGTTTTGATCTCGTGCACTAGCATAACTCATGGTATCGGCCTTCAAAATAACACCAGATTGTTGCGTGCTTTTATGTTTATCTGCATCCTTGGTACAAAATTTGAAGCCGTTAATAACATAAGATTTATAGCTACGTGCACCCCATTTAGGGCCATTAGCTAAATGAATTATTTCCTCAGACAATGATACATTTGAGGTCTCTTGCAAGGAGTGAACCTATGGAAACACATATAGTTAGCAACAAAAATCTCTATAGCAACAAAATGTTAACTAAATTTTTGGCACTTACATGATTTCAAAACCATTCATGGAATTTTCTGTTACGCTCTTTTTGAATTTCGTGAATAGAAGAACGTGGCATTTCATTACGAATTTCATTAAGATGCTTTCTGTGCAAGAAGACATTGGAAGATATCAAAAAGAGATAAAAAGTACCTTAACTTAGTTGTATAGCAAAAAGAACTTAGGTAATGAAGGAAAATTATGCATATCTTACTCTCGAAATGGATCAATAGAACTTGTATTGACTAGCACATATCAATGTGCTTGAACCCAAGAGATATGATCAAGTTCGAATTGCTCTCCTTCATCAAAGGTACCATCTTTATTCCGAGGTCCTCGATTGAGTTTAGTTTCCACTTCATCGAGATATCTTGAACAAAAGTTTGTACACTCATCCATTAGGTATCCTTTAGCAATCGAAGCCTCAGGATGTGCACGATTACGCACATATCTCTTCAGAGTTAGCAAATACCTAGATAACCCATGAAATTTATAAGTATTATCAATCAATTCATTTAGAATTTATGAAAATTAAAAGACCATTAACATGGTAGTTCATAGTACCTCTCAATTGGATACATCCATCTAAATTGAACTGGTCCCGCTAATGATGCCTCTTCAGCAAGATGAATAGGCAAATGCTCCATAATATCAAAGAATGAAGGTGGGAATATTTTCTCAAGATGACATAATTGTAAGCACCACTCTATCTTGAATATTATTTAAATCTTCTTCAGTGTTCACTTTTGAGCATAATTGCTTAAAAAAGTTTGCCAACTCAATCAAAGTGGCAACAACATTTTTCGGTAATGCTCTTCGAGCAGCAAGAGGAAGCAGTTGTTGTAGCAGTATATGATTGTCATGACTTTTCAAACCTGAAATGCTTCGCTCTTTCATGTGAACACGACGAGAGATATTTGATACATAACCATCTGGTAACTTCACCTTTTTCAACACCTTAAGAAAGACGTCTTTATTTTCTTTGGTCATTGAGAAACATGCAGGAGGTAAATATAATTTGTTAGCCCCCCGTTCTTGAGGATGCAATGCTTTTCTAATTTTCATATCCTTTAAATCATAGCGAGCTTTCAAATTATCTTTTGATCTCTTAGGATCCCCCAACAATGTCCATAGTATATTGTCACAGACATTCTTCTCAATATGCATGACATCAAGACTATGTCTAATCAAGTTATGCTCCCAATATGGTAGTTCAAAGAAAATACTTTTCTTCTTCCAGATGTTTGCATGATTTTATTCTCCGTTGAAGATCTTCTATCTTATATTCAGTTAGTGTATCTTGTACTTGCTGTTTTACATCAAAACCTGATAACCGAGATGGATCAGGTCCCATATCGGCTCTCCCATTAAAGGAAATCCTATCCTTTCGAAATCTATGAGTAGTAGGTAAATATCGCCGATGACGCATATAACAAAATTTCCTACTATGAGACAACCATTTGGAAACCGTATTTCCTAAACAACAAGGACATGCTTTCTCCCCTTTTGTACTCCAGCCCGATAGATTCGCACATGCCGGAAAGTCATTGATAGTCCACAACAATGCTGCATGCAGCTTGAACATTTGTTGACACGATGCATCATAGGTTAGTACACCTTCACTCTATAATTCTTTAAATTCCTCAATCAATGGTTGCATATAGATATCTATTTTATTCCCAGGACCTTTGGGACCATCAATGAGTATAGACAATATGAAAAAACTTTCTTTCATACATAGCCAAGGAGTCAAGTTGTACGACATTAACACAATAGGCCATGTACTATGGGCTATAGACATAGTCCTAAAAGGATTAAATCCATCAGCTGCCAAGCCAAGTCTCACGTTACGACAATCAGCAACAAAATCTGGATTTCTTTCATTGAAAGTTCTCCAACAAAGACTATCAGCCGGATGCCTAAGAACACCATCTTTAATGCGATCTTCTGCATGCCATCGCATAAGAGAACCAGTTTTCAGGGACATGAATAATCTTTTTAACCTAGAACTTAATGGAAAGTATCTAACTTGTTTTGCAGCTATCTTCCCATGCGAATTTGATGCATCATTCAACTCATCAAAGTTTTTATAGCGAGACATTTGGCATATGCAACATCTATCCAAATTTACAAACTCCCCTCTAAACAACATACAATTGTTAGGACAAGCATCCCAAGTCTTGTACGTAAACCCCAAGTCAGTAGTTATCTTTTGTGCTTCATAATATGAAGAATGAATTTTGACTTGGTTAGGAAAGGCTTTCTTCAAAAGTTCTAGTAACTTTGTCACTGATTTGTCGGTCCATCCGTGCAACATCTTAAGTTGCAAAAGTTGAACAGTAAATGAAAGGGAGGTAAAATTTTCACAACCCAGATACAATGGACACTCTGCCTGCTCAAGTAGCTTTAAATATGTTTCAGTTTCACTATCTAATGGACAACTACTACGTTCACTGAAGGCATTATTTGGAATCCCCATGGCCTCATGTATCATTCCAACCATATCATCACCCCTTGTAGAATCACAACCAACCTCAAAATGTTGGTCAAGTTGGTCAGACTCTATAGGTGCATATTGCTCACCATGTAAGGTCCACCTCTTATACGTTCTTAAGAACCCATTACATATCAAATGCTCCCTTGCTGTGTATCTATCCATAAGATATCAATTGTGACATTTCTTACATGGACATAATATTCTATTATCATTCACTAAATTGCCAAAGGCAAAATTTAGAAATCCCTCCACCCCAGTGAAATATGCTCAACAACATCGATTTGGTAAGTCAATCCAACTCTTATCCATGAGAATTTCCCTTTAAAGTAATAACAACAATGTTTATATCAATACAAATTTATTCATGCACAAGTGAATATATATAATATGAAACCTAATTGCAAACATTTATCTAAAAGGTTGGTGGTCCTATCCCATTGAAGAATGCATAAGTTTGTACTATAAATTAGTAGTCACAAGTTGCTCCATCTTAATAGAAAATTTGGCAGCATTTCCCTATAGTTCTCTAAGTACACATATATATAGTTGATTGAATGCATGTGTCATTTCGATGTTCGAAAATTAACACAAAACAGACAATCATCTATTATGTACTGAGAGAACATGAGGAAATGTAACTAAATTTTCTGATAAGATGGAACAAAACATGACCAACTAATTTACAATACAAACTTATGCATGCATGAACTGTCCGAATCTAGACAATTCAAGAATCAGTACTAGACATACACTCTTTGTTGTCATCTTTCGATGAAAATGAAAAAAGATACGTCATATAATAATTCTTGAATGGGGTCTAAGCTTCTATGCATGAATAACAATTCAATATAACAATGTTAATAAACTTTTCAACGAACATAGGAAAACATAATATTTATAACAAAGTATAGAAGCGGGATCCGTACTTTATGTGAAACCGTCGTTTGGCTTTATTTGGTTTTAGTAGGCTTGTGTCTTTTTTAAAGGTTTAATGGGTAGACCATTTTTTTAATTTAGTTCTAGAAGGTTAGTGTCTTTCTATAAGGTGTAATGTGCTATTGTCTTTTTCTGTTTGTTTGTTTTAGTGGGATGGGTTGGGTTAGTTTATAAGTGAAGGGGCTAGGTTAGTTTAATTAATTATTGCTTTAATGGGCTGTTTCTTTTTTTTTTTTTTTAAATTAGTTGGGCCTAAATGCTCTTTTTGGGTATAGTGGGCTACCCAGTTTGCTTATGTTAGTGGGATGGGTTGGTTTAGTTTATAAGTGAATGGGCTACGTTAGTTTACTTATTTGTTGGTTTAATGGGCTGTTTCTATTTTTTTTGAAATTAGTTGGGCCTAAATGCTTTTATTGGGTTTAGTGGGCTACCCACTTTGTTTATGTCAGTGGGATGGGTTGGTTTAGTTATAAGTGAATGGGCTAGGTTAGTTTAGTTATTTGTTGGTTTAATGGGCATTATTAGGCCATCAATGGTAGTGGGTTTAATAGGCTGTCGGCCCTTTTTGGAATTAGTTGGGCCGTCATGCCTTATTCTTTGGTTTAGTAGGCTGCCCACTTTACTTATGTTAGTAGGATGGGTTGGTTTACTTTATAAGTGAATGGGCTAAGTTAGTTTAATTAATTGTTGGTTTAATGGGCTGTTTCTAAGTTTTTTGGAATTAGTTGGGCCTAAATGCTTTTATTGGGTTTAGTGGGCTACCCACTTTGCTTATGTTAGTGTGATGGGTTGGTTTAGTTTATAAGTGAATGGGCTAGATTAGTTTAATTAATTGTTGGTTTAATGGGCTGTTTCTATTTTTTTTTTAATTAGTTGGGCCACCGTGCCTTATTTTTGGGTTTAATGGGCTGCCCACTTTGCTTATGTTAGTGGGATGGGCCCTCTTTGTTCATTTGGTGGGCTGGTGTATAATTTTTTTATTTGTGTAGTAGGCCGCCCTCTAAACAAATGTTGTGACAATTTTTTGGGCTTCTAATGATGCATCAATAAGTTGATTTACATTAATTTGAATGTCATGTTATTGCTAAATTCTAGTACATCAAATATGGCACATTGATCATTTCAAAGTCAATTATGCAAATTAGATTATTCCAATTTGTTTCAAGGCATTGCCTCACCCAAACACAGAAGCAGGAACTAAATTCTTATGATTTAATTTTCTTCGCATTAGCAAATAACAGTAGTATTAGCATAGGACAGAGAATGTGCAATCAATAGGCAGCAATGAAAGAGTATCTATTTGGTATAATTATTCACACCTGATAATCAGTCACCAAACCTCTGTTGACAGGTTGATCCAACAATTTGAATCTGACAACCTAGAGAAAGAATTAAAGAAAAAGAACATAAATGGGCAGCCAATCTTCCATAACAACATAAATTTCAAATAAAGTGACTTTCAAACCACATTTTTCAAACTGCATATTATTCAAAATCTTAATTATGAAACTTAACTTTATACCAAAATTACTAATTGTAGTTACAATTTTATAATCAGTCAATGCAATGTCAGAAATTTTACGGGTTCCTCTGCTTTTCTACATATTAGACTAGCATTTCAAATTGTTTAAATATACCTTTGTAGTTGCATACTCTGCTAGATACCTTCAAAGGGTACTAATATTCATGGCTATCACTTTTTTCCTATTAATTTGTAGCGGTTAAGGTTGTTATAACAAGCATTTTTTTTTTTTTTTTTGCATTAAGCATGGCAGAGATGCCGTCATTAAGTAGACATGCAGTCAAGTATGAATTCTGAAAGCATTTTTGGTTACAAATACAATATCTATTGTATATGTCAAGTCCAACCAATTGATAATAAGACCATTATCTAATGGACTAGTAAATCAAATACTTTCTTATTCCAAATTTCCAATACAAATACAAATAAGTTGTCATGTCCACTACTAAGGAGTATCTAAAGATGTTCAGCTTAAAGTAAATTCAATTATATATGAAGGAATACTGGATTTTAATGGAAGAAAGATACAGGTGTCATAGTAAACTGAGAAGAAGAGTAAATGGTGGCTGGTGGGCTTTCTTCTTATCAGTTCCTTATGCTGTAATGAATCTATCTTTGGCATTACTCATCAAAATAGATTTTACTCTTCCTCTGCAATGTCACAACATCAATAACTGATCTTGATGGGATGATTTCAGCTGATTAATTTGAACCCAAATATCTTCTACTTAATCCATCCAAGAAAGGACCATTCCTGTCTAGATACAGGCAACAAATAGAAATTTTGTCCATTATTTGAACCTAATCATCTCTTCTTACCTAGAAAGTGGGTAGTATGTCAAGCTTCAGACATCATGCATGTAACTAACTCTATATATACTCTTATCAGGAAGTGTTCTGGGTAGGATATAGACAGTACATGAGAAAGAGCACAAGTTCTACAAATTTGTAAGTTAAGAGTTTTGTTCCCAGGAAATGACCTTCATTTTGCCACATATACTTTAGCGCCCTATTAACTCTACCTTTTTTGTTTATTTTTGTTAGGCGAGCAGCTTGCAATTTTGGCCATGCTAGACTCCTCCTGGCCGGAGGACTTAAGCTTGTTCAGTTAGAAATTACTAAAATGATCATTATCCAAAAATGTGTGAAGCTGAAAATAACATTATTCATACCAATTTTATCTTATTCTATGGTATCTCCTTCATATTGGTATTAATGAGCTGTCAAATGGCTTGGGCAATTTAGTTTAGTTAATAGTCTGGTAGTACTTCTTCCTTAGAAAATGCTAGTCAAAGGCTCCTTGTAGTATTACCACTCAGAAGAAGGATTAATCAAATGTCTAGAACTGAGGCTAGGGATCAAATCATTATAGGATACAAAATCTTCATTCTTATATTAGTTATAGCGTCTTGAATCTAGGACCCAGTTGACAAAACCTCAATAAGTGCTCTGGATGGTCAGACAGGTCCTAGGCAGGCACAATTATCCAAGGTTTAAGACCAAAACCATTCATTGCCTAATACAACAAACAAGAAGTGGTGCCCGCTCAAAAACACTTTAAGAAAAAGGGTTATTCCACTAGAAAGTATCATATCAGAAAGTTAAAATTATAAAATAAAATTAAAATTAAAACTACTAAATATCTTCATCTGATAATATACATAAGTTCAGTATCTACACCAGCCAGCATGATAAAAAATCCCTTGGCCTGGTAGCCACACACGGGAAGCATGCAGTCCGAAACAAAAATTCTGAGATGTTTGTATTAAATTTACATGTATAAAAGTGGAATCCTTACAGGGAAAAGCTATTAGATAAAGGGTAGAATGGAACAAAAGTGCTCACTTATTAGTGTGTATATTGACAAGTGGCTTAGTCCTTTTACAGGATTTGCGTAGCTAGCTGTTCTCACACAATAATTGTCGCTATTAAAATTAGTCCCAGAAGGGACAATCGCAAAAACAAAGAAAAAGTGAAGGTCGTATATACTCGTGACAGTTTCTAGAGGGAGCAAACGAGCTGTGTTGGTCCCAATTTATAGGTGGGAAGCTTCTGTTGGCTTGTTTGTAAATTATAACAGATAACGACTTGACAACAAGCAGGAAGACATAATGTAACTTAAGAAGAAGGTTAAAAAAAAATTTGGCTTGGGTAAAAATAACAGGCTGAAAAAAAGGTATTGTACTAATTATAGTGTGAACTAGACAACAAAAAATTTTAGAATTTAAACCTACCAATATCTCATCCATCTTGTACTGTACATAAGAAGAATTATGAACTGATACTTATCTTTGTCTTGTCCATATTGATCACTATATGGTCTATTAATTATAGTTTTTTCAGCAATAACTTATATCACAGGTTCGGACAACCAAAAACCAAATTATAAACACATCACATCAACATATATAAAGAAAACCTGTGAGTGTTGTTCGTCTCTGCTTTACGGGGAGGGTGGCTGTGAGTGAATTTGCACCCGCGGCCGTGTGACGAAACAAGGAGGCACGAGGGGAGAGAATAAACAGATCTTGGGGGTCGGTGGCTGTGAATGAATCAGTGATTGTTAGATTTAGGTTTTAAGAAATTATTTGACAAGAGAAAATCACCAACAACAATACATGTTAGTCCTCGGTAGGAAAACTCCACAGATAAATGTTAAACAACAACAAACAGTAACTCAAAATAATGCACGAATCACCATAGTAAGGAATAATTAACATTAAAATCTAACTAAAAAATTAACAAAGGAACAAAATACTTGAAAAACAATAAATTAATAACAAAATATCATCAGAGATTGAGGCTTACACACTTTCAATTCCCGCCAACAAAGAAATGCAAATTAATAACGATGCATGAATATTAACCTTGTGACCTTGTAATTTGCAAGTGATAGCTACAACAAATCGTGCAGATATCCTTGACCCTGCTCTTATGCATTCTAGTAGATTGGATCGCAAAATTGAGTTCCCACATCCAAGTGAGGAAGCAAGAGCTAGAAATTTGCAGGTTTCTCTTAGAATTACTTTATTTAATGTATTTGTGCATGTTAGGTTTTCTGTGGAAATCTTATGAAAATTTTAAATGATTGATTTTGCAGATCCACTCTAGAAAGATGAATGTACATCCAGATGTCAATTTTGAAGAACTTGCTCGCTCCACTGATGACTTCAATGGGGCACAGCTGAAGGCTGTTTGTGTTGAAGCAGGCATGAGGATTTCAATGAAGGTATCATACAGGTTCAAGCTAAGAGGAAAGCAAGCCTAAATTATTATGCATAGACAAAAAGCTTGAAGAGAACACTTGGAAGGTTTTATTCAAGCAACCAAGAAGACAGCAAGCTTTGGGTCAGGAATCTCTGTTCATATAAGAAGCAAATATGTTTACCTTTTGCTTGCTTTACTATTGTAGTACTTCAATTTAATGTAAACCATGTCATACTTGGAATTTTTAGGATTAAACCATAAGATGCTGACAAATGCCTGAGTATTTGAATTAAACAGCTGCTATGTACTCGTAGCATCTCAAATGGATCGTCCGAATTCTTCTCTTATGTTGTGAAATTCTTTGCTTAGACACAGTGATACTTGGGAGTTTTTTTTTTTTTTTCCAGAATTGCTTTGTCTTTTGATCTGAAGAATCTATACTTCTTCGGTGACCTGAAGCTGTGTGCCAATCATCATGTTTCAGAATAATTGTTCATGTTTCAGAACAAACTATATAAGATTGTAACCGTAAATAATAAGAGATAAAAAATTTTAAAAAGTTATCAAGAAAGAACTAATGACAGAACATTAGATAGTACCTTCATCAGCCAGAAAAAACAAAAAAATAAAAAAGAGGCTTCATTTCCCTATTTTGTAATGCTTGGCTAACATGAACAGAGCACATTTTAGGACTAGCTATGCACTTCAATTGTTTCCTTGAAAAAGAGAGAGAGAGAGAGAGAGAGAGAGAAGAGTTTGCTTTTGCTTCTCAAGGAAACCTTCCCAAGTGCTTCAGCTGTAGAAGTGCTTCCTATAGAAGCACTCTCAAATGCAGACAGGCTAAAACACGTTATCTAAAAACAAACTACATTTGCAGCTCACATTAAACTTAAAAAAATTATTACTTTGTAAGTTTAGATTAATTTTCTTCCTTATTGAAAAAAATAATAATAAAATTATAGCTAGATCTATGAAATTTATTAGATTGATAAGTCGCAATAATTTTAATTCTAAAAAACAAAAAAAAGGACCTTGTTAGATTCATGCATCATCAGCACAAAGTATATAAATTAGCCATTTATATGGAGTTCATATACATCTCTATCACGTTCACAAATAAGCCATTTTTATTCATTTCAGCATCTGAAACTCCAGTCACAAAGAGGCCAGCAAATGAAAAAATAAGAGACAGAAGAAACGACGAAACAAAGAAAATGAAAAAAAATGAAAAAATTACCAGCAAATCCAGTCACAAAGAGGCCGTCAAAACTGGAAAGTGGAAAGTTTTTCAAGCTTCAAATACCCACAACACAAGGACACCGTGGATGACGAAGCAGCTAAGTAGTGGTGGCGGGAGCTAAGAGGACTGAATTCTCTTCGTCCTCAGTAGTCGGCTGGTCTATGATGCTCGGCTTGGCAGACAGAACGCAGCTCCACAACAAGCAAGAAGATGAAGCACGACAGCACGACAGAAGAAACTGGGTCAAACCAGGGAAGAGAAGCTTCAGGGAAGAAAACGCGAGAGAAATGAGAGGGAGATTGAAAGAAATGGAGGCCAAATTCCCGCGGTTAGGGTAAAATTGATTTGGGGGGTTTTTGGCCTCTTATACGGCGGTTTCAAAACCGCTGTAGAAACCGTTGCGCGTGGGCCATTTACGTCGATTTTTAAAAACCGCCGAAGATGGGTGCAATATAAGGGCACCCTTCTTGTAGTGAATAAAAGACAGAAAATAAGATTTTAACCTCTATATATACTAACTTTCAATTCTTGTTATATAAGTAAATGAGACATACAAGATAAATGAGCTTTGATTTGATGAAAGTGTCGAGTGAAATAAAAAAAAAGAAGAAAAAATAATTTCTTATTTTATATAAATAGATGGAATCACAAAAGATAAAGTATGGTTTTAAATTTGTTGAGGTGCACAGGTAAAAGAGAAGAAAACAATAAAAAAAAAATGGGTCAATTTTAATTAATTTTGTAATTTTAGAATAAAGAAGGTGCAAAATAGATAATACATTTTACAAGATTTTCAAATCCGGAAAAAAATTTCAAATTCAGGAGGGGAAATGCCCCTCCCTATCCCTTCTTGGCTCCGTCCATGTTTTCACCCCTCAAATCATCATTTTTTTTTTTTTTGAGGGATGAAAATGATAAAAAATGAACAACTTGAGAGATGTATGATTAAGCGCAGAATCGTTCTTTGGTTGAAATTAAGTCAAGAATTGATGGTACTTATTGAAATTATCTCTTGTTCAAATCTTTATTTCATAAAAAGAAGAATGCATATTTAAGAATGTATTAGTTTTTCACCTTATTTGTTTTCAATATATATATATATATATATATATATATATATATATATATATATATATATGTATGTATGTACGTATGTACGTATGTACGTACGTACGTATGTATGTATGTATATTAGCAACCTTCTACGTTGTTACTAACTATCATTTTCTTTCAATTAATCTTTCTTTAAGTTCTAGAAGTATGCAGTTATGAGAAATATAACAGTAAACTGTAAAGTAAATCGGCATAGGAGGATTTTACGTGGTTCGGTTATAAAACCTACGTCCACGGACAACTATAGAGCTGCAATTCACTAAGTTCTTATTTGTACAATCTTTAGGACCTTTTACAGTGCTGACTCACTCTCACATACTGATTTAATTTTTGTAAAACAAAATCCCGTCAAGATCTTAAACTCTAGTGACACTGCTCACTCTCTGTCGTAAATAACTTAACAACACGCTGTTAAATTATACATCACAAACGATGTCTGACGCTGCATTACATAAACACTTAACTCGCAAGTTATCCTAAGTGTCTACTAACTCACACAGACCTAATCAACAACTCATGTACGATTTATACCTTTCATACATGAATCAAAGACTCAAAGAATCAATTCAATAAAGACATTCTTATTTGCGTTGAAGCTCTTCTCTCAAATCTTGGAATGCCGAAACAAAGAACACTCCCAACCAAATAATGAATTTTCTCTCTTACCAAGTTATGTAAAAATAACTCAGTATATATAGTGGAAGCTCTGGACGAAATCTCATAGAAATTATGTAAAAATCTTAATCAAAATCACATTAGGATTAGGAGAAATAAAATAGGAAGTGATATAATTAAAACTCCTAAAGTAATTAGGACACAAATAAATATGCTCCTATTTTAATTAGGATACAAGATACTATATCATAATCTAAAGAGATATTTATTATAAATCAAATACTTCCTAAAATATACTACTAGAAACATTAAAATAAGAAACAAAGTAATATTCTAGTTTTATCACAAGTTGAACAAAAATCATTATGTGCATGTCACATGCACGTTAACACTAACACTTTCTAAATTAATGAGGTTTCAGCCGCCTCCATATCAAATCAAATTATTTTGTTAAAATTGAACATTTATATTAGATTTTTACATAACATCCTAATTTAGTTCAAAATGATTCTTTTAATCAAATCAACTTAATTATATCCACATTTCGTTTGGATCTAATGATTTCTTGATATGAAATAGATTAATTCAAAATTCAGGTTCATATTTTTAACGATTTAAGTTTTGGGGCCAAATTATTTCCCAGTAAACTAATAAGTAATTACTAATATTGAATATTTACAGAAGTAAAATCTGTAAATTAATCCTAATAACTATGAAAAATGAGTATTATATATTATAATTTGATTAATAACAGGAAAGAACATTATTAAATATTTAAAGACTCCAAATGGATATAAAATTTGGTAAGCATTCTTAGTTCTTATACACACCAAAATCTTTACAAGCTCACTTGGCGCCAATAAAGTCCTCATATGTTGAGCATTTGTAAGAATAATAGCAAGAAGGTTTTTGTTTCTCAACTGATATAATTTGTTTTATAATTACCATAGGATTGTTGAGTCAATGTAACAAATAATATAATATCCTAGATTAACATCACATAGTTAAGATGTAAAACTACATATATTGAATTAACTCAGAAAACAATTAAAAAAAAAAATCAAAACTAGAATTTGAGAATGTTATTCACATTATATTAATTTGAAATGAAGAAGGTACATGAAGATCATGTATGGTCTATTCTGTGTCAATAAACATAAAAATTATGCTCTGTTGTATATTGTTGGTAGAATCCAATAGAATGACGCTCATCTCACTTACCCAAAACACATGCCATGGTCTCAAGTCCCACGCCAGTCAGACCCCAAGTTGGAATCATCAACATCAACCTGCACCAAGATGGCATCATGAGCATCTTACAATTCTCAGTTTCATGATTATATTGGCAAAGCGATGTCATAAAAAAATTCCAAACCTGCTCAACAAAATGCAAAGGGGTTTCACAATCCAACCCCGAAGCATTGGCTAATGGCTAGCTTATCAATTATATCCTGCACATCTTGATATACTAAGAGACGATATGACCTTTTCTCACCTGCTACTATATACCCAATCCCTTTCAAATAATTGTGATTAAAGGACCACTCTTCAACAAAAATGCAATTTCTTTCCTTTTTTTTCTTTTTTACAGTGAAAGGATTAGTGGATCACTATTACTCAGTAGCTGCAATGAAAACCTATTGACCCATATTGCAATTAGTTTTTAATCCATATCTTGTTCTTTCTTCTTTTCACCTACAATAATTTCAGGCAGATGTGTCATTTTGGAATCATAAAAGCAACATCGCTCATTGGATTTCAGTTGAACCATTATTCATATTGTTATCACTTTTTACATAAATTACATTCCGGAATTAAATTTCGTAGATATTATTTCTTATTTTTCTTTGTAAATTATATTATTAATTAAAAGCAATATATTGGCAAAACATCCTTACATTTACTTTCATAAAATACATTATATGATTCAAATAACAGATACGAGGCAAATAAACTAGCTAATTCGTTACCTATCTGCTAAAAAACACGGAGCTTATATCATTTAATTCTTCATAATCAAATCAAAATGTCCCCGCATCAAGGTTCATCAATGAATTCTCCACTTGGATGGGCAAATGGGGTGTAATCCCATCATCACCTTCAAACAAATACTGCACATCATTGGAATATATTTGATAATCAAATCTTTGTGATTCTATTTTGCATGAAATGAAGTTTTTCCTCAATAGGCATGGGCATAGAACAAACACTTTTAACAAAAAAATGGAAGTTCAGAAGATTCTGAAAACAATAGTAGAAGGTATAAGCTAAACCAGTTATTAGTCAATAACATCATCCAACAAGAACATGAGAAACATTACAACAATAATTGTGATGTATAACAACTTTATATTGCTATACGTTTCCTATAACGTTAGATTTTTTCCTTCTGTCTTTTTCACTTTTATTCAGATCTAAGAAAAAGCATAATCCAATCACTTCCATACCTGCTCAGTTGGCCTCATAGATTGATTTCCAATTCAATAAGTGTAGGCTCTGTTTCATGCGAGCTTCCCTGATCATTTTGAGACAGGAAAGTTCAAGTAGTCAATCCAATTCTGAACCAATAATATCTCATGGTGTAAACTGTTGTAATAGATTAAAGGTAATTTCAGATGGATCCACTCCCCAAAATTATAACCAAAACAAGATGACAATATATATATGTATGGTCTTTTAGGTTCAGAAGTTTTTTCATTTAAAAAATTAATTTTTTTTGCTCATTAGCAGAAAAAACACATACCAATCTTAATTGATCTTAAAATCTCATGATATCTACTCATCTTGGTTGCCATAATTAAGAATTTTTTGCTTCCATGGCTGAAGACTTAATATCTGTTTGAGTTTCCTGGACATTAAATGAGCAACAATTAGAGATTCATCCTACAAACTGAGTTAGTTATTTGAAGAGAATGAAAGAGCCCCATGAGCAAGCTTTTCAATTGAAAACTAATTTACACAAGAAACGACGATGGACACACATTAACTTATTTATAGTTGCAAAAGTCCCACTGAACACGAAAAGTACTTTTCATTTTTAAACGGAAAAGACCACAGTTATTCAAAATAAATATTAGCTCATTTTGCTCAAAAGAACTACTTTTTCCTCCTTTTGTCAGATCACTCAAGGTTCCCTTCAAATAAGAATAATTAAAAGATAAGTCAGATAGAAGGAAAATAATAACAATAAAAGCTAAAAAAATAGTCAAAATGCACATGCAGGCTAGCCAACACTCTATGTAAACAATATCTATGACCAAAATACCATCCAGGAGAAGATGAAATGCTCATCAACAGTAAAAGTGATTCTTGACTCTATCTCATGCAGTTAAACCGTTACAGCCAATGAGCACCTGATAACATTAGAATTGAAAAGATTGAAGAATACTATTTCTGCATCTTCTAACTTGGGGTTCGGGGCAATAAGCATTTCCCAGGAGACAAAAAGTAGGCCAGCAACTTGACTACCTAAAACAATTAAAGGTCTTGTTAACAAGAAGTATTGCTATGAAAGCTCTATATCTACCTTGTTTTAACATAAGGCCACAGGCATTGCAAAGATTTATTGTCCTTTAATGGTGAGATGCTGCATTAATCTGAGCAAATGCTAATTTCATTTAAGAATAAAGAAACACAAACCTCAAAACAATAAGCACTTCACATACCTCCTTATTTTTCTCAAAGAACAAATACTTTCCTAGGTTTGGAAGAACTCTCAAGGTTCTCTTGATATAAACAAATTAAAATTGTAACATGTTTTAGAGGAAAGAAAAAAATTAATGCACATAAAAGGCAAGTACAAGGCAGCCTATTGTGCAAGTAATAAGAGGAAAAATACTGCCTTCAACTTGACATTTCCATGAGGAATAAAGAGCTCATTAATTTGACAGCCTGAAATAATTCATGTATTTTGTTCATCAGTGGAAGTATTTCGTTTGCCCACATGGATTGCAAAGACTTCTTAGGACCACCCTATGCATTCCTAGGAACTAACATCTTTCTATGTTTTATTCCAATCTTTTATAAGTACAACCAAATGACCAGTGTCATCTAATTATGTTATTAGCTGGCTGTGAATTATCTAGGATTTGACATGGATCCCTCATTGATGACAAGAAGAGATGCAAAATCCTGCATGCTTTTCAATAAATCGGTGAGACAGTTGTCCGATGCATTATTTCTAGGTTTTAATTTTCTATCACAACAATTATGAAGTTGATTATAAAGGGTGACGATGTGATTCATTACACAATTACCAAGTTATAGAAAACAATCAATGTAACCCAACCCACAAGGTGATCCATCCTCATCTAGATTACTAGTCATAATACTCCAAATTAATTTTATGAACCTACTGACATTAACAATTGAACATAAAATTAAATGAAATTAAATAATTTTAAAAAAAATTTAAAAAAAAAAGCAAAAGAAACTAAGGCAAAACACAAAAAAAAAAAAAAAAGCAAAATGGAAATCAGAAAATCAGAGATTGCAATTAATATCCATTTCTTAACATTGGGGAGATTGATAGAGCCTCTTCAGGGTGTGGGAAAGTTAGAAGCAACACAAACCAAGTATAACAGAAATCACCATTAATTACTAACTGCACGTAGGACCCACACTCTAATGGATATATCCGTTAGCGCACCTTCTTGGCGGGCACTGCAACGGCTGAATTAGTTAAACGCTAGCTCTATACAAAGAAATCACCTGAGGAGTCCCGGTTGAAGTACTCTTCAAGCAATTAAGTAGCTGCTAATCTCTCTGACATTACCAAACAGCTCCGAACTTGTGCTTTCTTAATCGTCTTCTTCTTCTCTCATAAAACAAACCGCAAAACCTTCTGCTTTCTGATTCTGTAATCATCTTCTTCTTCTCTCATAAAGCCAACGCAAAACCTTCTGCTTTCTGATTCTGTCATCATCTTCTTCTTCTCTCATAAAACAAACCGCAAAACCTTCTGCTTTCTGATTCTCTCATCATCTTCTTCATCAAATTCATTCAAACACTACACCGTCCAGGAAGCAAGAATGCAGCAGCAAATTAGGTCTCGTTTTGATCTTCCTCTGGGCTGCAGATTCCGTCCCAACGATTGTCAATTGCTTTGTTGTTACCACTATAACAAAGTAAAAGGATTGCCGTTGTCGAGTGGGTTCGTAGAGGAGTGTGACCTCTACGGGTCTCAAGAACCCCGGGAGGCATGGGAGATGTATGGAGGAGGGATATTGGAGGAGGATGAAGATCTCTACTTTTTTGCTCAGTTGAAGAGGGGGAAATCGGGAAAGGGTAAAAGAATTTGTAGAAAGATCGGGTCGGGGACGTGGGACGGAGGGGATGGGGCCAAGGAGATTAAAGACAGAAGCGACAAGGTAACTGGGTGGAGGAAAAGGCTTCGTTACGAGAAGAAGGGATCGGAATTACATCGTAATGGAGGATGGATCATGCATGAATACACAATGGTGGGTGACTGTGAGGAGGTTGTTCTATGTAGGATTAGGAAGAATCAAGTGGCGGCGGGTACTCAGACTACTGTGGGTGGGCAGAAGAAGAGAAAGATCACCAAGGCAACTGAAGAGCAGGTTCCTGTTCCTGTTGCTGTTGCGGTTGCTCATCATGATGATCATCAAGGAATACCTTTTGCTGATGAGGATCATTATCAGCTACCTTCTTCAACTGCAACAATTTCCAATGACTATCCGTTCCCTTCTTCAACTCTAACATTTTCCGATGACTATCCGTTCTCTCCATCAACTATAGCATTTTCCAATGATGACGACCTGTCATCAATCTTCTTGTCATATTTTCATGAATAAAACAGTATACTTTGCCATCAGCATTCTCTTTTACCTGTCTCTCTCTTTCAATTGCACAAAATGGGTTCATATGGGCCAAGTGCATCTATAGCTCAATCCATGAAAATACTGATAGTCCTGTGAGGCCTATATGCTTGGTCCATAAGGCCCGTAACTTACTATTTCATGTTTATAGGTGGTCCCAATGATGATGCATGTCCAAAAGAAAGAAGATAGCTAATAGCTATTACATGTTTAAACTTTATAGAATTTAAATAGATTTGAATATGAGATCGTAACATATTTTAAATGTTTTAGTGTTCATGGACTCCAAAAGCCTTACAAGCTTACTTAGCGCCAATAAGATTTGCAAGTGTAGATGTTTCTCTAAGTTGTATATAGTTTATTTTACAATTAAACTATGAATATTGTATTAATGCAGCAAATTATGTAACTTTCTAAATCAAAATAACTTCAGTTAAAAGGGGTGAAACAATATATATATTGAATTCACTAAAAAAGACCCAAAAAAAAAGTCAAAACTACAATGTGAGAACGTTATTCACATTATATTAACTGAAATGAAGAAAGTACAAGAAGATGATGTATGGTCTGTTATGTGTCTATAAACATAAAACTATCTTCTGGTATATATTGTTAGTAGAATTCAATAGAACGGCATTCATCTCACTCAACCAAAACACATGGATGCGGATGGTCTCAAGTCCCAGGCCAGTCGGTCCCCAAATTAGAATCATCGACATCAACCTGCACCAAGATGGCACCGTGAACATCTTACAATTCTCGGTTTCATCATTTTGCCAAAGCAATGATACAAAAAGTCCAAACCTGCTCATCAAAATGCGAAGGGATTTCAAAATCTGACCCTGAAGCATTGGCTAGTTCATCAATTGTATCTTGCACGTCCTGGTACAATACTATGACAAGTTATGACGTTTTCTCACTGCTAGCATACCAAATTTCTTCCAAATAATTACAAAAAAAATAAATAAATAAAGAAAGGACCACTCTCCAACACAATATTACTAATAGAAGGATAAGCAGATCACTCTACTTACTACCTATAATAAGAAACTATCGCGTCATATCGCAAGCACTTTTTGTTCCATATCTTGTACTTATCACCTATAGTAATCTCAAGTAGATGTGTCATTTGGCTTTATAAAAGCAACATGCTTCCTCACTAGATTTCACCTGAACCATTGTTCACATTATTATCACTTCTTACATAAATTGAATTTTGTCAACATTATTACGTTTTTTTTATTATATTACTTATTTAATACCAATACATTGCAAATACATCCTTTGATTTACTTTCATAAAGTACTTTTTAAAATTTAAAATAATGGGTATGAGGCAAATAAGCTACTAGTGCATTAGATTTTTGCTAAAAATTCTGAGCTTGTATCATTTAAATTCTTATGATCAAAAGAAAATACCTCCTCATCAAGGTTCATCATTGAATTCTCCATTTGCATGGGCAAATGAGGTGTAACACCATCATCACTTTCCAGTAAATACTGCATGTCATTGGAGAATATTTAGTAATCAAAATCATAAGCATGGGTATGTCAGCTATAACTTGTGATCCTACTTGTATAACTAAATATGCATGCAACACTTTAACAAAAGCATGGCAATACATAATATTCTAAAAACAATATTAAAATCCATAAAAATGGTACTATCATACCAGAGCATGGAAGAGATTCTAACTATAAATAAGATGTAACACTGTTTTACATTGCAACAAGTTCAGATTCCTATAACTTAAAAAATAAAAATAAGGGGCAAAAAAAAAAGGAAAGAAAGACAGAGCTGTATGACTTGAAAATTGGCACTTTGGTGACCTTGGCTAGACAATCATTAAAGCCCTATGTTCAGAAAAACGTATCGATGGTGGTGATGCCGATGATGATATAACCATACAATCAGTGCAGATATTTCATTGTCTTTTTCACTCTCTCTATAATCTAAAGCAAAACATTATCCTATCACTTTATTCCATAATGATTGTCTTCATTTTGTTTAGCGGAATGTTTTAAGGAAGAGTAATAATAGGAATGACAACTCATTTTCAATTTTCCACCTTCCCCCATAGTGGCTCTCTTGAAACTGAGAAAGCAGTTCTCAAATGTTGTGAAGAAGAGTGCAAGAAAAAAATATATATGATAATAGCATTTTTGACCTCTACTTTTATCATGGATGTACAGTGAGGGACAAAATACACAAGAAAAGGGAGAATCATGACACTCATTATGAGAAGTAGATCATAAGAAAACCGAACACAAGACAAAAGTTTTGTGCTTACTAGATAACAGCCAAGAGGTCATATGTATCCCTTTATATATATCAATTGCACAAGAATTCTTTAGGGGAGTCATTCTAATCTAGCCTAGATAGGTACATTTCGCCCAACCATCCACACCTGCCAGTCCAAATAGTCCATCGATGTCAAAGTAACAGGTTTAATATTAGTCATTGTCAGTGAATGGATCCAATATGCTTGGACAGTCTTAGACCACAGTAGAAGCATGTGATTGCCAATTAGCCAGTTAAGCCCATTAAGTTATTCAATATCTACTAAGTTTTGTAAACAGGAAAGTCAGTGATCATAACAGTGCATTAGCGAAGTCCAACAACTGAACCACGATTTTAATTCCCTTCTACTCCATCTATCTAACATTTAATTATTTACTGCTTCTAACTTGTGTACATCAAGAGACAAAATAACAAAGTGACCACAGATTAACAGAAAAGACAATTTTTTTTTAAGTTTCTAATTAGTCTTTGAAAGAATTGGAAGAAAAAAATCCATTATCTGCCAAAAATGCACAAATTAACTCATCAACCTCCTCCATTATCTGCCAAAATCTTAGAAATTAATAATTTACATACATCTTACATGTAAAACCAAGGATCTCGCCAATACTTGGGGCAAAGCATTGGATATAAGTCCTACTTATGTTCCTAATTCTAAGTAATGTTGCTTGTAGCGACTTTTTAAGATAGTTTCAGTTAAAATTCAAAGAAGTGACCGGATCGCTATCAGATACATTGTTTTAAGTTCCTGAAAAACGCCATACCTGCTCACTTGCCCTCAAAGATTGATTTTCGGGTTCCACAGGTACAGGCTTTGTTTCATCCGGGCTCCCCTAATCATTGAGGAATGGAAAAGCTCAAGTACTCAATCCAATTCTGGATCAATGATATGGCTTATGATATAAACTACTTTAATAGATTAAAAGGTACTTTCAGATGGATCCACTTCCCAAAATCATAACAGAAACAAGATGATAAAGAAAGTGTTGTCTCTTAGTTTAAAGGAGATGTTGGAGGACTACATGCCAATACACAAACTCAATTTCTGATGTCACATTTTCTTCTTATTTGCAACCCATAGATATAACGAGTAGAATATCGGAACTTTTTTTCACTTACCTTTTTTTTTATACTTTTATTTTTTTGGTTCATTAGAAGAAAGACCACATATCAACATTAATTGCTCTTAAAATGTTAAATCATACCTGCTCATCCTGGTTCACATAAGAATTTTCAGCTTCCATGGTTGAAGGCTTAATATCACTCTGAGTTTCCTGAAGGTTAAATGAGCAAACATCAGAGTTTTCATCCTACAAACTGACCTAGCTTTTTGAAGAAATTAAAAATAAGCCTACATACAAGGTTTTTACTTGACAAATAATTCACATATGAGAAATGACAATGAAGAAGCATTAACTTATCTATAGTTGCCATTTTCAAAGTAAATATACATTGAACCTCAAGACAAAGTACTTTTCTATTAAAAGCAAAAGACCTCAGTTATTCAAAATACATACTTGCTCATTTTGCTCAAAGGAACTACTCCTTCCCCCTTTTGTAAGATCTCTCAAGGTTCCCTTCAAATTAGACAAATTAAAAGGTAAGTTACAGGTACATAATTTTAACCCAAAAAAAAAAAAAGTTAATGCACATACAGGCCAGCCAGCGGTAAACAATATCTATGACAATACTATCCAGAAGAAGATGAAATGTTCATAGCAAAGATGATTCTTGACTCTTTTTCATGCAAGTAAACCTTTACAGATCTTACAAGCCAATGTTATATTTCATAGATTGAAATATTATATTTGCACCCTCTAGCTGGCGGTGGAGAGGATAAACTTTTCCCTGGAAGAAAAAGCCGCCCACCAACTTCACGGCTTAAAAATTAAAGATCTTGTATATCAAAGAAATTAATCCTATGAATACTCTATCTTTACCTTGTTTGCCCACATAAGGCCACAGGCATTGCAAAGAGTTCTTGGACCAGCTGGCCCCCTACGCATTGCTGGAGTGAATTTCTCACTTATCCCACAATGTTGACATCTCCGTGAACTAAGACCAAACGCAAAAACACAAACCACAAATAAAAAGGGCCACTATTAGTATCAAGAAATGACAACATAAGAGAAATCTCATCGCCATGGAAACATCAATACCAGACTTAATTCTTTTGACAGCTGATATTTGCAAGAGACAAGAAGGCATCAAACTCACACAGATTCTGGAGCAGCATCACTGCTTGGTTTCAAGTTTTCAGCAGTCATATTATAAGACTCCTTTGATGATGCAAACTGTCCATTCTTACGATGCATCCTAGCTCAAAAAAATAGTTATAGTGAAATTAACACCAACAATACAAGGTCTCATATAACACATGCCTCAATGATCAATAATAATTTCAAATCTAACAAATCAAGAACAGCAAAATATAGCATACTCTAAATCAGATATAAAAACTCAAACAAGTCTAGTCTAATAAAGATATCCATGAATCCACAAATACAACACAATTAACTTCAAATCTACATACAAAGATCACATATTATGCAATTTCTAAACTTGAGGGTCTATGTCCGTATTCATTGGGGGATGCAGGAACACTTAAGGGAAGTTAACATCATAAGCAGTAACCAACATCTTTCAATAATTTCCCAATGCACATTATGAAGATTCTTTAAGCCAAACAAGAGAGTGCATAAGAATAAGGATTATCTAAACTGATCTAGTCTTCAGTGAGGAACAATATTAGGACACTTATCCCCTTCATGTCCTCTCATTTCTGATGTAAAAATGAATTACTTATTGGGAAAAAAAAAAAAAAGGCCTCCCTCGTGAAAACAGAATTAGCACCTTACCTCTGTGCAACTTCTTTCCGACAATTGTACCGAATTTTCTTTTCAAAGCATCTTTCTTTCCTCTTCTCACGGAACCTGACAAGGGAGGCAATTCTTTGTGAAAGCTTTGAGCCATATTGAGCATTGCCTACAACCTGGTAGATATCATAACAAATCATCGACGATTCTACAAAGCAGATTGACATCATGCTCTCAAAGCAAAGCCGCGTTGACGCAATAATACCTTGATGTTTTCTTGCACAGAACACACAGAACTCGGAACAGTAGTAGGAATATCACACTCCCCCAATAGTAATAGCAACGCTTGCACCTGTCATATGCACTCGACCCAATCAACAAACAGAAGCACTTCATAACTAAGCAAATTCAAAGAAGTAAGCACAAGTACTCTACTAAAATTTAAAATTTTCTGTAATTTTTTTCAGAAATTTCATTTTATATTTCACATTGGTCAAAGCATACAATCTTTGCAAAATTAAAGGCAAAAAGAGAAAGAGAAAGGGAACCTTCTGATGAGTTACAGCAGGGAAGACGTAGACCTCGCCTTCGAACGAGATAGTGAGCTCACCAGTACGGGTAGACTCGGTAAAACCACCTCTAGTATCATCAGTCTTGTCGCGGTTGACCTTGACCGAGGTTAAACGAGCTTCTGCTTCCCTCACGTCGTCTTCAACTTCTTCCGAATCATCCAATCCGCCTTCTCCGACGTCGTTGTGCCTCTCTTCAGCCTCGTCTCCATACGGTCGTGCTTGCAGTGGCCGTGGATTCATTGCGTACATTTCCACACACACACCCACAGACGCTTTCTCACGCTACCGCTCTCTCCCTCTCTCTACACATATTCTCAAACAAATTTCTTTGAAAGAAAAATAATTCCAATTAATTTATTGTCTCGGTAGAATTTTCTCGGTAAACAAACAGAAAGAAACCCTAACTTTCGGCGAAGAAAGAAACACTACTTGTATCTGCCTGCAACTGAAGTGTAGTTTCTCTTTTGAAACTCACGACACCAAATTCAATGGCTTTGACTACCATAAAAGACAAGTACAGGTCAGCTCCGTATACTGTACACTAAATATACGTATTTCCTTACACATATGTAGTGTAGATATACAAATACTTGTTGGCACCAGTATTTCCTTCAATATATAATACAATTCATCACCATTGATTTGTATTTTACCCCATGGATTTTTTTGGTAACAAATTCGAAAAATAATATTCAGATTCGAAATATTTAAAAATAGTGAATTTGTATTTTTTTTAAAATTCTATACCCTTTTTTATTAAAGGTATTAATATGAAAAATACTTATTAATTAACTTATTATATTTTTAAATAACCAAAAAGAAGGCTTATATATAATAGTATACCCTAATTGAATGAGAGTTATACAAAACACAAGTTATTTTTCAAATTTTGTATTGAGAATAACATATTAATATGTTGAAGACTATAGTTTTATTACAAAGGTCATTCTAATATTGCAATTTAATGATTTTAATTGATAAATAATTGTTTCCTATAAATTTTTTAAAATAATATAATATAACCATAATTTTATAAATTTGATATTTTCTATAATAATTAACACATAAATGTTGATTTGAATCTGCATTCCCTAAAACAAGGAACGTTGTTAGGTTACCTAGAAAAGACTCCATTATATTTTGAGTTATTTAATTGAAGAAATAAATATCGTTAATTGGTGGGAGAGAGGCAGAAGAGATCAGAGCCGTCCATAGGGTGGGGGCAAGTGACCGAAGCAATCACGTGAAGAGAGGAGCTTATGTCAGGTGATGGGGAACTCGAGGAGGTGCATTGGGAGTCTACGTTCGGCCGTTGAAACTCAATCCGACGGTCGGCGTTGATCTGTCGCCGTCATCAACTCGAGAAGTTTTGGAAGTGCACGTGCGGTTCCGGTCAAAGGAAAAACGTGCACATGAGTTTAACGGATAGTGATATTTATTAACGAGTGAAACCACCCTTTAAGTTTAGCTTAATATCATTCTAAAAATATCTTATATAAATATATCATCGTGATTCATAATATTCACATTTAAGCTTCATTCAGATTTAGGTAATACTTTTCATTAGTTTTCAAATTAACAGATCAGATGAAAAGATAAAAAGACTCCGTACCCTTGGCTACACAGTTAATAATATAATAAAAACAAAAACACATGTAATTACTATTTTACCCTTGCTAAGAACAACCTCAAAGCATTGACTTCTCCCTCTCTTTCCCGATCTCTCTTTCTCTTTGTTCACTCCCATTCATCCTCCTTCCCTCATTTGTATCCTTGGCCTCCTCCTCGACCTCCTCTTCGTCCACCTTGTCAAATCTATTTTCGTAGTTTTAGTGATTTATTTGATTGTTTTCTGTTTCGTTAGATTTGATTTAGTTTTTAAGAAATCTTAATTAGAGAATTGAGTTTCTGTTGGATTTGTGAACTTATTCTGTGTTTTTAGGGATAAATATAGTGTTATTATATGATTTTTGTGGTTTGATGTGCATGAAAACTGTGAAAAACGATTGGTTTCGTCACGAGGTAGACGATGACGAGTATCAGTTTTTCTCGACATAGCTCGACACTCGACACGTAAAGTGTCGAGTTGTGTCGGATTCACAACTGACATTTGATATCAGTCTATTTTCGAAGACATCGAGTGTCGAATTATGAATTCGATACTCGACAGAATTCATAATTCGACACTCGACAGAATCTTTCATCCAACATGTCGAGTGTCGGATACATGAAAACCAACATATCGATGTCTCGAACCATATCGACTCGACACTCGACACTACACAACCACAACCAATGTCGAGTGTCGGATACGTAAAAACCGACATGTCGATGACTCGAACCATATCGACTCGACACTCGACACTACACAACCACAACCAATGTCGAGTGTCGGATACGTGGAAACCGACATATCGACTCGACACTACAAAACCACTCGACACGCGACGCACGATGACAAACGTTTGACTAACCCGACACCAATACTTGACACAGGAACTCGACGAAATTTACATCCGACACTCATCACGTATATGCACTCCACTCGACGCACTAACACGACACTCGATCATAGTCTCGACACAATCCCTCGACACTCGACACCATCATCCGACATGTCGAGAATCGATCCGACACAACCCTGGACACTCGACACTACCATCCGACATGTCGAGAATCGATCCGACACAACCCCTGGACACTCGATGACACCCGACAAATCTCGTCTTCTTCGTCCCCGTCGACTGCAATACCAGATTTTCTCACAATATCGTCAATTTTCAGTAAATTTTGAAAAAAACGGAACTATTTCTAACCTTAATTTACATACATATCCCTATTTTAAGCTATATAATACGATTGACAGTTATCAAAACAATAAATTTATTATAAGCAATAGAAAAGACTATGTTTTGGTTACCGGACTATTGCAAAGTTTAATTAAACTTAGGATGTGTGCACAGGTGTTTGCCATGTGGAAGAACTTGGAGAAGTCAAGACTTAATGTACTATGAGAAGATTACTGGATTGTTAGGTGAAAAGGGTTTAATGGAAAGAGCTGTTAGTGCTCTTTAGGTGTTTGATTAGTTTAATTGTTCTTTTACCAAAATACCATTGTCTGTTAATTTGAAAGCTAATGAAAAGTGTTACCTAGACCTGGATGAAGCTTCAACGTGATATATTTATATAAGAGACTTTCCAAATGATATTAAGCTAAACTTAAATGGTGGTTTATGATATTATCCTATTTACTAATACGTTACACCAGATAATGCTTATGGGCCACCGGTCACACATAAAACGCATCGTATGACAGTATCCATGGTACTGGGCGGTAACGTTATCGGAAGCTGTATGAGACGGCTTAAAATTTAAAAAATAGAATGCAATAATTGTTTTTTTTTTTCTAAGAAACATTTCACAAATGATCATGAGATATGGTGTAATATGCGAATGATCTCATCTTTTTTAAGATATGCAGAAATGATCCCGATATTAAAGATTTGTCGTTAGATTTGATAGGAAATATGAAATGACTTTAATGTCCTTAATAATTTCAAAATATTTTGAAATTTATTGAGTTTGAGGCTATTTGAACCTGGACAATTGCATGAGCAAAACGCTGCGACCCATGCCCCAATTCCTTCTTTGCCTAGAAGGTGTACAATTATTTATATTATAATGGGCTTGATAGTTTGAAAAATTTTTGGGAAGTAATGATTTCCAGCGATTTGAACCCGTCACAATTTTATGAAAATTTGAAGCCAATGCCACCCGCCAATTCCTTGTTTGCGCCTGACGTAGGACAATTGTTTTTTTGAAACAATCTGGTAGTTTGAAAATTTTTTAAAAATGAATGAGTTGAGGCAGTTTGAAACAAGTGCCAGTGCCACGCTAATTCTTCATTTGCGTCTAAAGTATACAATTTTTATTTATAATTAATATTATTTTAAGAAAAAAAAAAACAAGAAAAAACCTTACCATTGGCCCAGTCGCCTTTACTCAGCACGCCTTCCGATTCTCCCACATCTCTCTCTCCCAAGTGCCAGCCGCCCCACGCCACCAGCGCTAGTCATACCTTGACCGATTTTCCAGCGTTTGAGGCCGGATTCGACGAGCTTCGAATGTTTCTCTTCCCAGCGATCTCGCCGATTTCCCAGAGGTTGGCTGAGCTCTGCGATGGAGGCTGGCTGAGGATACAGGCTGGGCAGGAGTAAGTGGAGATGAACGAACTGAAGATAAAGATCGTCTAAAAGAAGATGATGAAGATGTTACAGAAGAAGGAATTGCAGGAGGAGTTCAAGTTGAAGAAGATGACGGTGGTTTGGGTTTGAAAACCAACATAACAAAAGAGTTTCCGCCGCTGCCTGGCTTTGAAGTTGGCTTCCGTGAGTTTCAGTCGTTTTTAAAAAAGTAAAAATGAAAAATAATATCGACTTTGCAAAGACTGCATCAAAGGAATCTCGCGGTGTGATGGTCGCTTAAGGCATTTTCACGAAGTCGTCCCCAGATCAAAGCCCGTGAAATGAAAACATTTTTCATATGTTAAAACTTGCAAAATGACTTATTTACCCTTAAACGGTATAACGGAAAAGAGGTGAAATATCATGAGGTTATTCTGCATATTTGCGCAACGGCGAGATCATTTGTGATATCACTTTGTGATATTAGATTAAACCTAGGTTTATTAGTGAAATTTTTCTTTTTTTTTTTTCTATTATCTCATCTAACAACGAGGGTCATAATACGATACTTAATTTTTAAATTATATAAAAATTATAAATCAATGTATAAAAATTATATTTACAATCTTTATAACTTTTATATATTTATTTATAATTTCTTTTAAATAAATATAAATAAATTAAATAAATTTGTAAAAATTATAAATAAATGTATAAAAATTATATATAAATATACATAAAAATTATACACATATTTATAATTTTTATACACTTATTGATAACTTTTAGACAATTTTGAAAACATTGATACAGCATTTATACTGTAGCTACACCTCTAACAATTGACATGGGAACAATATTAATGATATAAATATCACCAAGAAGAAAAACAAAAAAAAATTAAAAGCAATGTTTCGATAATGGCAGTTTTAAAATTCTCTCTCCAACGCTATTTATACAGTACACGAAACAGATATTTACTCCCTTGGATCCACCAACACATACCATCAAACCCACTTGACATCTCCATTAAATTCTTAAGTTTTAACCTAATCTGGACATTGAGCCACCTTGAAAGGTGAATATGCAGCCCCTTCCTCTCCCCTGCTCAAGAGTTTAAAATACAAAATGCACTACCAAAGAGGATTCTGTCAAACAGTGCCCGGGATGGGAGAGATATGCCAAGAATTCTCAACAATTATAGAAGTCAGTTTTGCATGCTCATCAATTATACAACACAAATTGCAGTGCTCAGTTGGCTACTGATACAAGGCACTGAATTATATGTACAGGCAGTTAAGACTTTGAAGGAAAATTATTACACGGAAATTTTACATCTGTTTCATGATGGCAGGATGGCATGTTGTGCTCACTGTTAAGGAAGCAACTTATCCTCAACGTTCACCCGTCACAGCTGAGTTATCACCATTAGAAGAAGAGACAATGTCTGCTGATATTGTTATAGCATCTTGATCATCAGCTTCACCATTACTCTGACGTATATACCAACAAGAAAAGAATGAAAAATAGAGAAAAAAAAAGAAGACAACAGAGCAGAGTTTAATTGGTATATATGCACATATTTGTATACTCTGCACAAAGAGCAGACCTGTTCAGTTTTCTTTGCAGAAGGACCTTGGACAGGCATTGCCGGATTCCTGGGAAGATCTCTTAAAACTCCCTACAACAATTAAGCACATGTAATCAGGTCACTGATCAATTATTTGCTACTCTAAATTATTCTAGAATTTACTAAATGTAAACAACAATCAAACATCACTCTCAAGAATCCATGTGCTTTAAGCTTGTTAAGAAAAATCCAAAATATCAGAAAAGGACTAGAGACAAGGAGCAAAAATATAGGAGACACACTAAGCACAAACAAAAGAGTCGCATTAAAATTCCTCTTAACTCAAAAATAAGACTACTGATAAAATTATGACTATAAAAAAGTTATGCATCAATAAGAATCGGAATAATAATAACATTAACAAAAGGAATGTTAGTTATCTTGTTGAGTCTTACACTCCACAAAGGCCCTCATTGGCTCAAACCACCATCAAGTTAAAATCTTGCCCTAAACTTACGCATAAAAGAAGTTTTAAGTTTCTCATGAATTTGGAATTTCTAAAACAACCTAATAAGGGATAAAGTGACTCCTCAATAGAGCTGGGGATCCAAGAAAATACAATTCTCTACCAATTGTTACAAACTCTGGAAGTCCTACAGACATTCAGCCTACAAGTCCTGTCCATTCTTCAAAATGAAAGAGTTAAAAAAGGTTGCAGATCTTCAGTTGAATTTTCCTAACTAGTTGCCTAACCAAAACCCAATCACGAGCTCATTTGATGCCAAATCTAACTTCATCAATATGCATAATATTTACTTCTAATTTGCATATACCACTTAATAAACTCAATATCCTTAGTTTATTTGAAGATCATTTTATAGTTTGACACTTGTGTAAATACCATTTTTCTTTAAGCAAGCAAAAGATTAACCACGAGCAAGTCAACAAAGAGCAGTTTTTCTATCAGAGTACACCATTCCCACTAAAGTACCAATGTCAAATGGAGTAACTTTGCTTTGAAATTCGTTTAAAGGGGCTATACACTGACGCTCTATGCATCTTAATTAACTTGCTTGCCTATATACACTTGTATACTAAAGCTAGTAGGAAAGGAGAGCCTAGGTTAATTCAGCTGCCTCAGATAATGATACAGTATGGGATGGTCACAAGTAAAATTGACAATTGTCTTTTGAATGTGTTTTTTTTTTTTTTTAATCTTTTGCATATAGATTGATACCCTTTCAGAATTAAGAGGAAGTCTTTTGATTTAGGTGGACACATGGTCCAGAGTCATACTTCCCCCTATCATTATACATAAATTAGTCTCTTTAGTAGAGAAAAATAACATAAAAAACTTTCATTCATATGACAATACATTCGAGCAATTTTCAGCAATACCACAGTAAAAGACAGATTAAGAAATGCCATTCTGGAAGTCCTAGCGTCCAAAGCATGCAGTTCGCAAGCTGCAGGGGAACATCCTTAATAGTCTTAACGTACGATATAGATCATAGCAATGAGTTTAAAGACATTTTTACATGGTGTATATGAAACACTTTAATCACTCGTTTCAACAAAAATCACTGAGCAGAGTCAATGCAAACCAAAAGGACTTAAGTTAATAACTAGCCCACTAACACCAAGACCTGAGAATCTATAAGGTCAGAGTAAACATTTTTCTGGTACTAGTATTTTTGTTAAGAGAGAGAGAGAGAGAGAAGAGTTGGTGATCATAAAAATTGGGCCATTTCGGATGTGTTTAGGAGGGGAGGACTAGATTCAAGTAATTCCTCAGAACCGGACTATATTTAATAGTTCTTGTGTTTGATGCAGTATTGAATTGAATAGGACTATATATTTAAATCTATATGAGAAATTAAAAAAAAAATATATATATATATATATATAAATTGATTATTAAATATTAGAAATATTTCAATAATATAATTTTCACAATCAATTGATCATTAGATAACCAAAGTTAATTTCAACAAAAGCTAATCAAATGTTTAAGTACATGTTCACACCAAAACTAAGTATTTTTAGTGTTTAAAAGTATCAATAACAATAAAGTAATAGATGTATAATTTTACTAGTAAATATTAGTTAATAAATTATATCAGTAATTACAACATTTATATAATTATCTTACCTTCCAGAATAACGTATATAAATGATATATTAATAAACATAATTTGGAGCAGAAATATATAGGTAGACTTATTGCTCCAAAAAAACTTATGAGTCCCTTAGTCCTATGAATATAGGACTCTGTTAGAAGGATGAGACTATAAATTGTCTTGTTCATTCCATGTAAACCATCCAAACATAGTCAAAATTTTAGAAATAGTCCTGATCTCATGTTTGAGTGATTAATATAAGAATGAGATTGAATTATCTTTTAGTCACATTCTTCCAAAAGAGTCCCACCTTCATATGACTAAAGAGACCCATAGGAAAGCATAAATGCTTAGAAATAAAACTTTTGCTTAAATTGTTACACTAAAAATATAACAAAATGAAAATGAAGCTTAACAAAACCCTTAAGGGCCACCTACTTGGGATACATATCCTACCTCCCAAAGTTGTAAGGCATGGAAGTAGACCCAATTTAAAACTCAGAACAAAAAGGAAGGATCGAGAGATTTTTTAGCATATGAAAATTGACATTAATATATTTCTTATTTAAATTCATTATTATTCTTATTTAATTATACAAAAACTACAATGAATAACGAATCACACACACACACCGACACACACATATATAGGTTGCGATCTTTTAACTTTTAACTTAAATTTTTTACTTAAAATCTTGACTTAAATTACCTACCATTCAATCTCATTAACCTCATGGTTAAGTTTAAAAGTCAAAAAGCAGATTTAACTGTACCGACTCACACCATTGTATTAAATGAGATGAATAATTAAAAATTTAAATCAAGATTTTAAGTCAAAAAATTTTAAGATAAAAGATCCAAACCTATATATAGTTCTTCTAAAATCTCGATAACTATATTCAAGTTACAATGCAAATGTCTAATCTAAACCATTAGATTAATATTATGGTTCAAAATGGGTTCTATAGAAGTCTTAAAAAGCCTTCAATTTATCTCTCCATGTAGGAATTTGTTTCTCCATTGTTATTACTTTCTTCTTCTCTCCTTCTCTCATCTTGCTCTCTCAAGTGCACTAATACTCCAAAATCTCTCCTCTCACCTCTTTGCATGCCTTCACTCCTTACCCGATGATAATTATTCCTTGCGATTTCTTAGTTTTGCTAAGTCCATGAACATAAACTTACAAATCAATAGACTTGCTAACCATCCTTTATAAAATCTAAATGCACAAACCAGTAACACCTCCTTTGAGGAAACATTAATTATTTATACAAAATCTAGATTGCACCAATTGAATCACAATACACCAAATGAAAGAACTCAATACTTGAGAATGTTACAAAGTTTAGATCCTAAAAGAGTAATAATTTGCATAAACAACATGAATTGCAACTGCAACAATTGGAAGGCCTTTGCAATAGTTTTACACCATGATTCTAGTACTTATGGAGGTTATTGGACTCGAAAGCTGTATTCAAAGGCTGAGAAAGTGAAGGGAGGGTAACAAGAGAAGAAGCAAGAAAGGCATTGGCAAAACAGGGGAGAGATGAATGAAGTGAAAGAGAAATGGTGTGAAAGAATGAGTGTAAGTGTGGTCTGTTGGATAAGAATTTGGAGAGGATGCTATCGATGGAGCCAAAGCAATATTAAGAAAGTACAATAGTAACTAGGATATGAGTAGAAAAGAAAGTTGGGTTTCTTAGGTTATGGTGGAAAGGCCAAGCTGCTATTTTCGATTGATCGTGGAAGTTGGACATCAAAGTAAATGAGTTAGATTTACATTTTTCCTCCATATACATACATTTTTCACAAATTTAATAGGATAATGCTTTCAATTTGAAGGTAGGTCTCAGAGTCCTATGGTTTTGCCAGCTTGATCTTGTTTGTCAGCTATTTTAGCAGTTCAACAGCTTCACAGTTAAAATCCTGTGTTCATTGTTTGAAATGCATTATTAATAACATTCAATTACTTTTCTTATAACAAATACAAAGTAACTGAGAAGTTTGAAACGCTGTGGAGAGAGCAGAAGTTGGAGTGAAAAATAAACGACAAAGAGGTGAGAGGAAAGCAGTTGTTGTAGTCGTGATGCATGTGAGAGCAAGATGAGCGAAGAAAAATAAGAAAGTAACAATGATGAGAAAAATTCCTGCATGCAGAAAGGGTCACAGGCATTTTCAGACGTTAAATGAACCCAATTTAGATCATAAGATCAATCTAATAGTTTACACATCCAGATTAACTTACATCCAAATTGTGTGTGTGTGTGTGTGTGTGTGTGTGTGTGTGTGTGTCTGTGATGAACACACATACATACAATAGCTCTCTCATCTAGAATTGTGTTCTTCATTCTAACCATTTGACTTATCACACAATTAAAAGCCACAAATAAGTAAACAAAAGTTATGGGAAGAATTCTTTCTCAAATAATAAATAAATGCTATATGCACAATAGTGCTCCATTCAATTAATGCTCCTGCAAATGGTAGTGCTGAATTAATTTATGAAAAAATAAAATTAAATTAAACAAGAAATATAAATATTTCAAACACCACATAAAATTATTAGAAAGAAAAATGAAATCATAGTTCTTCCAGGGAATTGAGAGTATCCTTGGTAGGATTGGCTTTTCCAGGCATGGAATGAAAGAAACAGGTATTCAATAAAGCAAACAAAAATATCTAAAGATATTTTACACATATTGTTGAAAAATAAACATAGGATGTCGAAATAACAGCCAAACTTCTAAGAACAGATTGGTAACTATAACTATTAAAACAGTTAATATTTTCTACAAGGACTGGCTTCTTGTTCAAAAATTTATATGGCTAACTCGATATATTTTCAACTTTTATTTCAAAGTTGGGCTTCATTATAAATTGTAGGCTTGGACCTAATTTAAACCAAAAAAGAGGGGTAAAGAAACAGGTTCAAGTGACTAGACTCAGATGCACTCTGTGAATCAAGATTCACCAAACCTTGCAGGTTCAAAACCTCAAGATTGGGTCTGACCATAAGTCCCAGCCCTTGTTCCAATGAATCTAGATCAGGCCCAGGTTTTTACCATCCTATTTAATGAAAAAGTGATCTTCAAAACTATACAAACCTTGTTGGCCCACTTCAGCCCACATGCATTGCAGAGAGTCCTTGGACCTGCAGGCCCACGACGCATCATTGGAGTGGACTTGGAGCTGATTCCACAGTGATTACATCTACACAGACATCAAGAAAAGTTTTATGAGAAGAAACGAATAATCAGCACTTATCAAAAATCATAAAACTGACATTCCTGTCAAAACTTGTCATCAACATATTCAAGGTCAATGGGAATAATAAAATGGAAGTCACTTATACATTGTTAATCAAATTGACACTCACGAAGTTTCCTGTATACTTTCATCTTGTCCAGAACCCGCTCCATTCCAACCTGAAGAAGACAAGCCCACTTCATCAGAATTAGCTTTGGATGATGTGAACTGGCCCTTCTTACGCTGCATCCTGATAAAAAAAACAAATGGGGTATCAGAACATCAAAAGAATAACAAAAATTAAAGAGAAACAGGGACAACATAAGATAAATAGGGAACACCATCAGAAAACAAAGGCTCAATTTGAAAATAAGAAAAAAGAATGGTAAGCCATAAGTGCATAGTCAGCATGATACATTATCACATCGCATGTATATACACTACTGTTTATCCTGAATTCCTAATAGAGAGATCTTAAAATGGAATTAGAAGAAAGACAAACAGAAGAGGAATTTAATTTTAGTATACCTAAGTGCCACTTCCTTCCGCACATTATACCGAATTTTCTTATCGAAGCACCGCTCTTTCCTCTTCTCTCGAAACCGGCTTAAGGACGCAGCTCTCTGTGGTTGTATAGACCTCAAAGAAAAGTCACCCATATCCTAGGAAAAATATAGTGGCAGCATTGAATTTAGTAACAAAAGAATACTAACAGGAAAAAGATAAACACACAACAAAATGCACAATTAAGATAATTGTACACCTTTTGATTTAATGGGACTGTCCCCATAGCAGGAATGCCAGAAGGGATTTCGTATCCACCCAAAAGTAACAACACAGCCTGCACCTGTAGAATTCAATTAAGAAAAAAAAAGAAAAAAAAAGTTTAAAATGTCTCACATAACCGCTTTACATTCATAAAACTTAGTTTAATTCATACAACAGTCTAACCATCCAAATACTTGATACTTCACACTTTAGAAGAAAACCAAAACTTTGCATCTCAAAATCACTAACACGAATTATAATATTTAAATTCAATGAAAACATTCAAACAAAAGTTCACAGCAAACATAACAAAATAAACTAAAAAGTGAAACTAAGTAAAAATGGCACAGTTTGAATAAAACCCAGCAAGCCAAAACCTTTTTTTTTTTTTTTTGTTGCCAGTTAAATTACCACCGAAGCACCTAATAGACAGCATAAAACCAAACCAAACCTTATCAGGTGAAACGGCGTCAAACACGTAAACCTCGCCCTGAAAGGACAGGGTAAGCTGATCAGCACCGCCGTTTGAGCCCGCCGCCGCGGCAGGGAACGGGGAACCGGAAACATAGGAACCATTGGAAAGAGGAACTATTTCTTGAACAGAATCAGCACCATTCATGACCGAAACGACGCCGTCGTTTTGGTAGTGAATCTGAGGTGGGTTGTCAATGGACTCCTCTCCATTGGCCACATCCTCCTCGTCTTCTTCCTCCTCGTTCATGGGCCCACAACTGTAGACTGAAGCTTGGTTGGAGTTTGGCATGCTTCGTTTCTTAGCTCATTTACTACTTCAATTCACTCAAAAAAGAAAAGAAAAGAAAAGAAAAGAAAAATTGGGGAAAATAAAGATAAATAAAACCAAATTAAAACCCTAAAAATTCACCAAATAATGAATAAAAACCCACCTCGTTATTATACAAAATTATAGAAATGAAGGCTTAAGAATAATATAAAACTAAAATTCAAATTTGAATGGAAGAGTTGAGCAATGAAAGCATTTGAATGTGCAAAATTACAGGATTTGAAAGAATTTATGTATAAGACAAAAATGAAAAGCCAGGAATTGAGTGAGGGAAAAAAGGTTGAGGTTTGAGTTGAAAGAAATGATAAAAAAATCCAATTGAGAGAGAAGGAAGGAAGGGATAATTTAATTGGAAAAAGAGTGGAGTTGGAGGTTGAGAATTCTTTATTATTTCGTGTTCTGTGTGTAAATTGAAATGTTGGGAAGAATAAAGGCAGGACGGTGGACCCTGGTACTAGGAGGTATTTGCGATAATGCCACCGCTCAAATAGAGAGAGAGAGAGATTATTAAAATAAAAATAAAAATAAAAGTTGGGCAGATGGAATTTTTTTTTTATTGGTCAACAAGTTCAACCTTTTTTTAGAGTTATATTTTCTTGTAATTTATTTACATTCAATCTATTTTATAATCTTAATCGATAAAATATTATTTAATAAATAAAAAATTAAATTATAAAATATAATAATTATTTATTTATTAATATTTTATCAACTTAAAATATAAAAATATTTTAAATATATTATAAGTTATATATTATTAATTTTTTAATAATAGATAATATTTTTAGTTAAGTTTTATGTGAAATAAAATATTTTTCATTTGATGAATGGCTCTTGTAAAAGTGGTAAGGTCATTAAAACAGGTCCAATCGTTACATTTATTTGTGACCCATATGAGTTGAAAATATCATGTACGATTTTTTTAATAGCAACAAAAAATGTAATGTTATTATCAGCTAGCTAACAGTTCAAGTAGTTGATATAATTGGGTGCGGTCAAATATGGTTTTTGAGGACAGGATTTGGACGTCAACTTATAGGGTTTTTCAACAAATAATTACTCTTTAACTAATTGTGTTTGAGAAATAAGTATTATTTATTTCAACTTGGTGATCAAATGATTTTATTTCATCAACTCATAAATTCACTTCTTAATCAAAACAAACTTAAACTTGTAGAATTTCAAAAGAACTGTCCAATTGGTTATCATCACAATTTTACCGCTAATTTAAAAGCGTAATAAGATATATATCGTAACTTATTTACATTCACCCTTTATAATCTTAATCGATAAAATATTATTTAATAAATAAAAAAAATAAATTACATAATGTGATAATTATTTATTCACTAATATTTTATTAACTTAAATTATAAATAAATTATAAGTTAAATATTATTATTTTTAATAATAAATAATATTTTTAGTTAAGTTATATGTGAAATGAAATACTTTTTATTTGATAAATGGCTCTTATAAAAATAGCAAGATAATTAATACGGTCCAATCCTTACATTTATTTGTGACCTTATATGAGTTGAACATCTCATGTACGATTTTTTTGAATAGCAACGAGCACAATAATGTTATTTCCATCTAATAGTTCAAGTAGTTGATATAGTTGCGGTGTAATCAAATATGGTTTTTGGGGATGGAATTTGGGCGTTAACCTATAGGGTTTATCGACGAATAATTACTCTTTAACTAGTTATGAATGGCTAATAAGTATTATTTATTTTCAACTTAGTGATCAAATGATATATATTATAAATCACTTTTTAGGTTTATTGGCAAATTTAAAACAGCCAAATTGCATTTACTATCCCTAACCTTGAGAAATGGTAAAATATAATAAATAAATAAATCAAGATCAACAAGCCTTTAAAAGTTTTAGTAAAATTATATATTTCATTACTTAGTGAAGTTGAACATTAACTAATACGTCATTTTCTAAAGAAAATGTTAGACGATGTTAGACAATTTGTTAAGCGTCCCATAATATGTAATGTTGCTAGAGAACTGTCCAACACTGTCTAATATCTTGTCTAATGTGCTAGATATTTTTCTTGATAATGCCAAACATTTCCCTAACAACATAGAGTAATACAAGTAGCACTCAACAACTTATTAAATATCATCTAAGAATTTACCTAAAATGATATTTTTATCTCTTAAAATTGAGTTAAGCTAACCATTAAAAAAAAAAAAGTTGTGTACTTTTTTTTTTAAAAGTCCCTCAATGTTAAGCAATTTTTGTCCATAATACTCGATTTTTTTTAAAGTAAAATTTTAACTATTAGTATGGGATGGGGTACTAACTTTTCCCTTTTTTTCTTTGCTACCTGCCCCGAGTTGGCTACGGATAAGATGCGCTATTGAGTTTTTTTGTCATCGTGAAATTGGTGGCATATTTGGTACTTAATATTAACTATAAAAATTTTGAAATATCATTTTAAAACTTATATATATGTATATATCTATATATATTAAAAAAAATCTCCCTGGATTTTATTAATATAAAAATAAATGCATCATTCTTTATTGATCAATGATATTATAAGTATTAATATTTAATTATTATGAATAACACGAGAGGAGGATATAAAGCAAAGTGTGAGGGGAAGAGCAAACAAGAGATTGAGAAGAGATAGAAGAGAAGAAATGAACGTGGAAGAAGAGGTAGAACGACTCAAGGAAGAAATCCAAAGACTTGGAACTGTCCAAACTGATGGCTCTTATAAGGTTTGATCTCTTTCTAATCCTTCTCTTTCCTTTCCATAATGATTGATCTATGCCCACCAAATGCTTTTGATCTGGATCTACATTACTTGGACCATGTGAAAGTTTGGATCTTTGGTAGTTTAGTTGATTTTGTTTCATTGTTGGAGCATTTTCTCTACATGGGTATGTCTTATATTTCAAAATAGATTGGAAGAACATTAACTTGGTGCCATACAACTTCCTTCAATTACTGCATGAAATTCTACTTATTTGATTTGAAGAAGTTTGAGTAAGTTCTAAGCATGTTTAATCTTGTTTTCTTGAATATCATTATTGAAATTTATTCTTGATTAAACTGGGATTCGATTATAAGTGAAGGAAGAGCTAGTTGAGTGCGCTGGCCTGCTAGGGAAGTTTCTGAGGTGAAAGAGAAACTTGGAAGTGGATAATTGTTTGCTCTGTTTCCTACTCACACGAGCCCGTATCCTTGCTTTTCTATCAATCTCTAAGTCTAATCTTCCTCCCCAATCTGATATTATGGTACCCGCATAGATCAAAGCCCATAATGGTCCAATTCTGACCGGGGTCCTCTCTTCATGGCTTCCTCTGCGTTGTTTCTAGAGTTGGTTCAACTTGGTTGTTGATTGTGCCAAGAACTAGGTGCATGTCAAGGAGTTGAAATGTTTAAAAATCCAATGTCATTTGACTTTGAAGCTCCCATATTAAAGCTAGGGGTTGAGAAAATGCTTGCTAGAATTTTTCATAGGTTCCCTTTCTGAACTATTATTATCGGCAGAAGCCCATTCCCTGAGTTGACCTTTCAGAAGGTGGTGGTGCTGTTTTCATTGGTTGAATAGATTAGAGACTTTTTGAGTTTTGATTTCCAGTGATCATCTTTTTAGTAATTCAAAGTATTGGCAGCACATCATGTGCATACTCACATGATTTATGCATGTGATTTATGATTAGTGAGCATGGGCATGAGCATGAGCTTTGAGCATACTCACACATCATGTGCTAGTACAACAATAAAGCTTGAGATTATGCAGATTAAGCTTTTCTGCTTGTTACATTATAGAAAGGTTGGACTAAGATATTCTTTCTTTCTTTAATGGAATAAATTATATCTTTAACAGCGTTCTCTGTATTCCCTGTTTCCCAGTTTTAGCCATTGCTAACTGATACAAACCTCCAGTGAAATTTGTGTTGCTATGCTTAGCAGCCAGCATAGAGGATTTCAGTTCAACAATCACTTTACCTTATATGCAAGATGATATTTGATTTCTGTTCTGAAGGTCACATTTGGCGTGCTATTTAACGACGATAGGTGTGCAAACATATTTGAAGCACTCGTTGGCACACTGAGAGCAGCAAAAAGGCGTAAAATTCTTACATATGATGGTGAGCTTCTGCTCCAAGGAGTCCATGATAATGTGGAAATCATACTCAAAGCACCACCACCAGCACCAGCTGAGGCAGCGATCGAATCAGCAACTGGGCCCTAGAGATGCAAGGCAGTCTGCCATATAGCTTTGAGCAATCTGGTTATGCTACAAGCCTGGTTATATTGATGAACAATATTGCATATTTGTATATTATGAGATTATCTTAAACTTTTGAGCCTCTGTTTGTCTTCATTTAATTTCTCCAAGGCAGAGCTGAAACAAAATAGTGTCCTCGTGTGTCTGTATCAATTTACTACATTTCTTTGTCAACTGAAAATGGAATTTGAGGTTATCAATATTACACAGGAGTTGTAACCTTGTGAAAACGGAAATCCATGTTTCCCTCGTTACCATGAAAGATAACGAAAAATATTGACTTTTGATTTGAGATATACCATCAATTGGTATAATTTTTCTAAACGCCCAAAGTATTCCACCAAGTTTCCATTCTATATCAAAGGTTTCATGTTTTATTATTTCTGTTCCAGTAAGGTTTACAGTTTTACAAATTTGAAGTTTTCTCTTCTATCAGATGTCACTCTTAAAATTTACAAACGGAAAGAAAGGATTTGCAATGATTGTATACTTATTATTATCAATCGATTATAATAGCATCTCCCGAAAAGAAACTCAAATTACTAAATATTAAGCAACGTCGTGAAAATATTAACAGGTTTTATTTGCGACTCCCCTCCCATCTCAAAAAAATTAAAAAAAATCATTTTCAACTATTCAATCAGTAAACTGTAAACAATAGTCATGGCTCTCCCTACAAAACATTTTGGTAAACAATCAGACTTGCATTGCTTTGGTCAAAAAGGCAGGGTTGGCATGATACAAGGATTAATGTACAGAAATTGAAGAAGACGAGCTACTCCAAAGCAACAAACTGCACTTACTTCGCCTGTGAGCAAAATAAATATGTCCAGGTTGAAAGACAACATATTCAACAGACAGAACTTGTCTTCGACTGGAAAAATCCCCGAGTCAAGTTTGAGGACGATATTGTCAGGATGATCCAGTCAGGATGAATGCTTGGAGAAGGCTCTGAGCTGCCTGGGTTTCATCTGGTGTCCCAGATATCACTATAATCCTATCACTTGATCCTCGACGAGGTTCATGCATGATGACCTTAGCACCAGAAATCTGATCACGGAAAAGTTCATGATAAGGTTGGATTCATTGAGGACATTTACCATATAAAAATGTGAACAAGTTGGAAGATATCAGCTTCCTTCTTTTATATTTTAATTTGTAAAATGGGAAGCATACACTGAAATTAGCTTCCAATCAAACAATGAAATTATAACCACAAGCTTAAAAGAGAAGAAACAACAACAGTACTTGAAACGCTTTGCACACCCCTTAACATAAATCTAATATTTAAGCTCATCGCATAAATCTAAACACAAATCATTTTGCTCCCTGCTTTAAGATAATTGGGTGAACAGAAACTTATGATCTTAATGCAGAATTCCCCAAGTTATAGACTCGATAACCATTATGCATGTTTCTTCCGTTTGCAGAGAGAAGAACTTTTCTCTCTTGTTACATACACACACACAACCTGTCAATAAATTCCTTTCAACCATTCATTTGTTCCACGTTGGAAGTCTCAGATTTCTCTGCTCAAATACAATATGGACTTATTTTCTATCAGCAATTCCTATGTTTCAAATCTCAGAAACTTCTCCCTTTCCCTCTCCCTCTCATATACACGTAACAAAATTATCAGATCCATGGACAGCCAACTAATACAAAATATCAACATGTTTTTGATTTTACACAAACACAAGAAGCAATCCAATTACTCAATAACTATAGGTAAGTCATTAAGAGAGATACCTGTCTCAGACGAGCCAGATTGCTACCATTCTCTCCATAAACAGAGTCAATAACATTCTCAGGAACTATAATCTCTACAGTTGTATTGGTCACAATAGCAGATTTGCTTCCACTGCAGAAAACAAATGAAAGGTCAGAAGCCTAATAAAAATATATGCCATTTTGAACAATGAATCTTTGTCTTTGACCTTTCCAGGAAGTAATTTATGATGATGGTGGGAGAGAAGGAAATGCGAAATTATATTAGACATACAAGTCATTATCTAAAGAATTCATTTTTTTTTTTTGAAAAAAAAAACCAGCAATATCCATGAGTAAACTGTGGCCGAGTGGGCAAATTTATAAGGTTCTAGCATGTGCACATAAGAGATTATCCACTTTTGGGCCAAAGTATGCTGATTGTGATTGTGATTGTCTTGATAACATGTTGTATAATAAGTATCAAACTACAAAAGTAACCAAATCATAAGGTTGAAATGAATGAACCTAAAACAAGGACAGAAGCAAGAGAGAAGTCCAAGTATCATTACTCTCAAATTGCAAAACATTTAGGTTCAATTACAAAAGGAGCAGTTTCAATTTATAGCGCTTTTTCCGGTCTCTTAGCCAATGACAACATCCAAAGTTAAAAGAGTCAAACTGCATTTACTCAGACATCTGTCTCTAGTTTGGCATATGCTCATTAACTACGAGAGCGGCAAAAAACATTATAAATTGAGGCTGCTTCCTCTGTAACTGAATCAAAATGCTTTGCAATTAGATATCAATAACACTTCATAATTAGATAAAATTATCAAGTCATAAGGAGTGTTTTAAAATTTAGCCAACCTAATTTCTTTTGATTGCCTTGCCAAAATTCTTCTTCTTTTTTTTTTATTTATATTTTTAAAATGATCTAGCAACACTTGTCAGGATTTAACAAGTTAAATGTGCCACACATCAGCAAGGACAAGTTGACGAGTGCAACCCCATTAAACGCCCCTCATCTCATTAAATGCATACTTTAGCACACTTTGCAACACATTTGGAAAAATATTTTTAATCCTAAGGTTGAGCTTGGCTATGCCATTAAAGAAAACATTAGATCTGCTAAAAATTGAAGACCACCCCTCCACTTGGTTGTTTTCACAAATTGTCCTTTATACTTAGATTTCCCTCTCACAACTTCCTTGTTTTAGGTTCTTTCATTTGAGACTTTACATTTCAATATTTCATTTATTTGCTATTTATTACATGGATGATGTCAGTCAACTGAGTAAAGCACCAGATCGTCTAAATTAACTAGTCGACACAAAAATATTTTAAATTCCAATTAGTAATAAGAGCATTTGGCAGACATCTTTTCAGCATATATAAAGCTCCAAAATCATAAACTTTAATAAACATGATTTTTTTTCATGAAATGAAATAAAAATATGTTCTAGATTCTGAGCCAATCTGCACCCAGAAACCCCAATCAAACCCCCATTTCCTTGTAACTTCTACGCAAAAGTAACTCCACACAAATCTAGCATAGGAGGCATAGGAAAAGTGACGAACCGAAGATGATATCCAGGACTGGAGGGACAGAATTTACATGAAAACAGATATTTGAAGTTGCAATGTGTGAGATCGTTATCAAATATAAATTATGTGAAATAGCATAAGTCCAAGCCCAAAGTTCTCATATAACCTCAATAGTCATGCAAGAGGATATGAAGTGCCAGCCAGAATCCCAACAGAGATATGGGGTTTGTTTCAAGCATCATGATCAAGTGATATCAAACCCTTTAGGATATGTTTTCCACTGTCCAAAATTTAACGCTAAGAGCTGAGAGTTTGATGCCTTAATCATGACTTTAGTAAAACATATCACTAAGATAAAACAATTTAAGTTGCAACCCACATAATTCATGCACTATGTTGTTCATTACAAACCTGCCAAGTTCTAGGCCACCTTTAAGATGTGTCCGACCTCTGCCAACATCTGTGATGCCCCTTGGATTCACTCCACTCAATGTCTGTAACCAAATCCAGTAAAAAAAAAAATTAATAAAAAATAAAAGAACATTAAAACTCAGTAATCTATGGCAGAGTCAGAGATTATACCTGTGATGCCCACAGCCTTGGTGAAGGAGGACAATCTAGACTATGGGAAAGTCCCATACGATCTATGCCCTGTGTTACAGTAGTATGTCGACCAAGACTATAAGAAATACCAACTGATGAGGGTATCCCAACAGGGGCCAGATCCCTCAATCTTCCATAAGGACTGGTCTCAGGTAATGCAGAGAAACTGCTTCTTGTTCCGGCACAGTTCATCGAGCTGGAGAAAAGATTATCTCGCAGTCTACCAGTAACATTATATACTGCATCTTTCACCTTTGAAAACTCTCCCGAAATCTGTGAATTGAAGAAGATAAATAGAGAAAATCACAAATCCTGGCTTTAACCCCCCCCCCAAAAAAAAAAAAGAATAAATAAGTAAAATGAAAAGGCCAGATAGAAAAACTCTTAATGTTATCATCTTTTCAACAAAAATATCAACCAGTCTTTCTCTAAACTTTATGTATCAATTAGTCTTTCATTCTCCACCTATCAATACATCCAAGGGAAACTCTAATTTATCAATTAAAGTTTCTCCTTTTTTCAAAAATAAAATAAAATAAAGTAAAACTGACTGGCTGAGTGGTTGGCAACTGTTACGCATAGCAGCCATCAGCTTTGTGCAAAAGTAAAGTTTTGGTTCCCTCCCTCTCTCTCTCTCTCTCTCTCTCTCTCTCTCTCCCTCCCTCTCCCCGAAAAAAATTGATTCAAATCACTTTCCTTGTTTTGCATCCATTACTCTTCTTGGCTCTCTTACCCCCTCAAATGAACCCATAATCACCTCTTCTTTTTCACCCCTTTTTTATTGAAAAACCTAATTAGCTGTTCAAAATTAATTTCAGCCATCACTCAATTCCATTCCCTTGTGAAGTTCTTTGAGAGCAACAATTGTTTCTTTATGATATTTATGATACTTCCATTTTTTCAATGCAATTATAAATAACAATGCGAAACTTAAAAGAGTCATTTCTATTGGAAGAAATGGCTAAAGCCAATACCATATTGCTATAAACAGACAAAATAACCATGTCATTTGGAAAGTTTCTAGCCTGCTTCCTATTTCACATGAGTTTTTGATGAGGGGTAAATAATCTAACCCTAAGTTCTACAACTCCCTATAAAAGTTCACATGCAACTTCTATCCCGACACTACTTTAATGGCAGAAGGCTCAGGTTCACTCATATCAACATTATTGCCATCCTTTTATTTATTCCTTTTTTTTCCACAAAATCAATTCAAACGCCAATATTACTTCTAATCTCCAAGATATCTCACTTCCTCAGACCTCTTAGGATATAAAACCACAACTAGCAATACAGAACCATTAATTGTTGAATAAAGGTTACATATACCCTTGCATAATACTAAGAGTTGCCAAATTTGATGGGGAAAAACCATATTCAGAACCTGCAAAGATTATTCTCAATTGTTGAAAACACGATTCTTATGTTGTTTTTTACTAGGAAACTAAGAAGATGTATTTTAATAGAAAAGGAGATATCAGTCACAAAAATAGACCAGATGTCGTTAAAAGAAACAAAACCCTCTCGAAAAGCGGTATTTGAAGCTATAGAAAAATCATTCTACAAGCCCTGTAAGTATCTGCGCAATGTCAACAAAAATAATTCATCTCTAGAGCAAGAAACCGCCCGGTCCACAATCCAACTTAGAACCCCTTCCTAATTGAGATGAAGAAAAACTATACATATCACGAACATCTACGGAAAAGGAAGCCTTAAAAAGTGCAAGAAATTAAATTATATTCCCCAAGCAATTAATTTGTTCCTCTCTTTTTTCTTTGAAAACACAACCATTTCTTTCTTGCTGAATCACCCAAAAATTTGCTACAACAACACACATCTAAGGAATCTGAGCTTCATTACCTTTCCCAAAAGCAAAATCATTCTCCATAAGTAGCGGTCTAGAAGCACTCAAACACGGATCACAAAAGTTTGGCTTCTTTGCATGATTTAGCACACAAAACTTGAAAAAAGGCCTATACCTAAAATGCATTACACATACATGCATAAAATTGGCTCTAATGGGAACAATTTTAGAGCTAGTGTATTTTACAGCAAAGGGAGCCCCTAATAATAGCACTATAGAAAGGGGAAAAGTTCTGAATGCTCACAATTAACAGATAATCTGTATCAAAATAGCAAGGTCATCAAAAAACACTAACTGGACCCAAAATGTTAGCAAAATAATTGGTACCTTGTGATATCATCATTATTTTCGTTTATCTTAGCTAAGATTATTGCAACTCAGAATAGTTAGAAAACAATAACCATAACAGAAACTTGTACATGTCACAATAAGCTACCATAATTCTGGTGAGACTCAAGAAAGAAAGTTATCAGTTGCCCTATCAAACTTCAAAGGAGGAGGGGGGGTGTTTTTTTGGGGGTGGGGGAGGAGGATGGGTTTGGGGGGAGAGGGGGAGGGGTGGATGGAAGAGAAGGGTGGGGGGGTCCGGGGAGTGGGTGTGGAAGGGAAAAGAAGCCATATACATAAAATGTTTCCTTTCACTGTAATAAACAAAACTAAATGGGAAAGGAAACCATTCGTACCTGTACCACTTTATCGTTCTCTGAGGTACACTTTGGGACATGGTCACCTATAATCCTCATGCCAGTACCAGTTACCTTCCGCATTTCTGAGATTATTGAGCCTCCCTTTCCCAACAAACAACCAACTTGATTTGATGCAACCACAAGCCGAGCAATGACAGGCAACCCCTTATTTGAGCCCAAATCTATCCCTTTTTCAATGCCAGCATCTATCAATCTAGAGAAAACAAGGACAACTGCCTTTTGTGCAGGTGAATACCGTGATTCTGGGTTCTACAAGAAATGAAGCCAATGTAAAAAAGCAAACGCCTTGCATCATAAGATAAGCTTGTATTAAAAACTCTAAACAAAGATCACAGCACAACAAACCTCTGATGCAGTAACAGTTATTAACCGTTCATCACAGTCGGCCACGGTAGATCCAATACTTATGGAAGCACCAGTCTCGTTCTGAAGAGCCCTTATAATGGCGCCTCCTTTTCCAATAACACCACCAACCTTATCGTTGGAACAAAGAATTCTAAAACTTACTTCATGCTGTTGCATTTTCGCATCCAAGGTGCCTGCCCTGTCAGATTCTAATGACAAAGTATGAACTCCTGAAGCATAATTGATGGAGTTGCTTGGTGTAGCAGTTAACACTGAATTTCTCTGTGAAAGAAGATCTACATGAAGATCAGCTAGAGTATCCTTGGGAACCGGCTCAAAAGGTCTACGTGAAGTCTCAAGGGGAACTGTTTCAAAAGATCTACGTGAAGTTTCTGAGGGAAATGCCTCAAGCGGTCTCCGTAAAATCTCTTGTGTGACAGCATCAATGGGTCGACGAATAATCTCATGGGAGATTGCCTCAAGAGGTCTACGTATGGTCTCTTGAGAGACTGCCTCAATAGGTCTGTGTATAATCTCTTGTGGAACTGCCTCATGAGATCTACTGGCAGTCATCCTTGTCTTGTCAACTGGTGGACAGTCTTGGAGACGGTGAGTGACACCAATGAGCCCTTTCTTTACAGCCAAAACATCCCCTTCAATCTGCAGAAAACATGAATATATTTTCGTAAGGGAACAAGAAACAAATTCTCAACGGTATTATTAAATGAACCATATACTTCAGCATTCGGTACGCTTAATGCTTAAATGAATTGAAAACAGAGGCCAAGGAGTTGGACACCCATTAGCTATATTAGACCATCTTTATAATTCTTTATTTATTACTAGCACAACCTCAAAATAAGGAATATATATTCTAGCGAGATCTTTTTCCACAGAAGCATATTCTTTTTCCTTTAAAACTAAGGAAAATTTCTATTTTGATATGCCCCTTCAGAAATCCACCTCTAACCCTCTAACCTCAAGCTCTCTTAGAATTCAAGAAAAGGAGTTCTAAAATACTTTAGAAACCTATTTTCAATGTTTCCTTAGTTTGAACCTGGATGAATATTTATTCAGATATTTTTGCCAAAATAAGCTTGTCATAATCTAATACTATAACTTTGCTATTTGCTATCCACCATACAACATATCCACCGTACAACATTCTATCTTTTGAGCACAAAATGCCACCCTCATCATCGATAAGCAAAACGATATCAAGCATATTTGTCAAGAATCAGAAGGTAAGCCACCAAAAAAATGTAATAATAAATACAAGAACATTTAGTTTTGTCATTGCTTTTCTATTACCCACTCTTTCCGAAGATAATTTAATACTAGGGTTTATAAAGGTCCAATAGAGAATAACGTCTTATATGATCAAAAGAGCAAAGAAGCCATCTAGAACAGTAACAAAAAGGTTTGCAGTCCTGAATCTTGACACAGCATAGATGTCAACAAATTAGAAATTCTCACATTAACTGTCTAATAGCATTAGAGTGAACACAAAAGACTAGACAAACACTTTTCCATTACCTAGAATTCCATTAAAAAATAGTCAAAGTTCAGTCCAAGCAACTACTAGCATAACTAAAACTCAAAAGTCTAAACAATCCAGAAGCAGCAACATGCACCAAAGCACAAGTTCGAAGTTTTTTATCCTTAAATATTAACCAAAATTCAGACTACCCAGAATAAAGCAAAGTCCTAACGTGGAAAAACTAGCATAAATTTAAACTCGAAAGAATGTAAACAATTACAGCGAGATTCAAAATTTCGCCTTTCATAAAGAAGAATGCAACTATCGAATCCAAATATTCTAAGCAATTGAATTACCTCAACAATTTCATCATTAGGCCCAGCACAAGCAGACAAGTTCTCAGTCAAAACCCTAATTTTACAGCCACTCTCCCTCCTAATTTTTTCCACAACTTTCCCTCCTTTCCCAATCACAGAACCCACCTGGTGGCTCTCCGCCAGCAACCTACATGACACAACCGCCATCTCAATCCCATCATTCTCCGCCGCCACCTCCAATATCCTCTCAAAAACCCTAATCAACCCCTCCTGAGCCTTCGACGCTTCAACTCCCACAGCCTCCCCATTACTCCCCTCGCTACCACTACTATTCACTACATTGCCACCGCCGCCGCCACTCCTACTGTTGCACACCGCAATCCTCGTCTCAACACTCACCGGTCCAATCACCGTAATGACCCGGTCGGTCGACTCGGCCGGCGCCTCCTCGATCCGGATCTTCGCCCCGGTCGACTGCTGGAGCTGCTTGATAACCGTCCCCGACTTGCCAATGACCCCGCCAATACGGGAGGCGTGGCACAGGAGGCGGAAGGCCACGTGGCCATGAGGGACAGTGAGGGGAGGGGGCGGGGGCTTCGAGCGCTTGTTGGAGGATCCGTTTGCGGTGCTATACGGGTTCGGGTCGGACATTATCGTACGCTTCATCAGTTACTGTCAATTTCTCTCTTTAATTGTTCTTTGTTTTGCCCTTCGCTTCTTCGTTTTCTTATTGTTATCTGCGAGCGCGCGCGCGAGGGAGAGAGAGAGAGAGAGCGAGAGATAGTGGACTAGGGACTCGCAAGATGCTGAGTTGCTTGCAGTGGGGTTTTCGGGTGCTAACGTGCACCTAGGGGTTGCGTAATGCGCTTACTTGGAGGTTTTTCCAGTGTTGGGTGTGTTTTTTTTCGCTGACTCTTTGTTGGAGAGGCTTTAGACGTGTGGTTGTACAGGGTTGGGATGTTTTCGAGTGAGATCTGTGCCGTTACTTCTTTTGAAAAAGTGTAACTTGATTCATCCGGCGGTTGCTGTTGAACTTTGATAACGCCACGTGTTTGCTTTAATTTTTTGTTTTTTTTTTTTGGTTCCAAGATGGGATTCTTTTTTTTTTTTTTTTAAAGTAATTTTGTTTTAGTAAATGAAAAATGTGTATTTTGCAATGCAAATAATAGAAGCGATATCAATACCTTTTTTTTTTTTTTAACTTAAGAGGTGGGTTTTGTTTACACAAATATATAAAGGCATTTTTACTTTTTTTAATAAATACTATTTTTATGGAAAATAAAATCTCTTTTAATTAAATTCCATTCACTAAAAATTAATAATCCAAGAGTCTCTTTGAGATTATGGTGCTGTAAAAAATTATTGTAGAAAAAATTGATGTACTGTCTAAAAGATATGAATATGTATTTGGTAAACCTAATTTTCATAATCTAATTTTTAATACAAATACTAAAATATTCAAAAATTTGAAAATAAGTTTATAATTATTAATATTTAGGTCATTAAAAATTAAGGGTGTGTTCTTTTATGAATCCAGTATTTTTGTTTTCAATTGAATTTAGGAATATATGGTTGATTTTGCATTATTTTAAATTTTGAAAAGAATATGTGGTTGAGATTGAATATAAATTGCATTGAAAAATGTGCAATACAAAAAACAAGATTTGGAAACAAGAAAGAACAGAGCCTAAGATATTAACAACAATTAAGATATTTACTAATTTATTTTTAAAAAATTGAAAAAAATACAAAAATAGTTGCCCAATGCAAGCGATGCCGGCTGCGGACCACAAGTGGAATTGCATGTTCAGTGACATAACCAACATCAATTTTCTTGCCGACGAGTGTAGACTAGGATCTATGGACTTCATCGTTATTTGCATCGGCGATCAAAGGGACCAGATGATCAAAGTTTCAACAACAATTAATTTTGTATAAAAGATTTGCAGTGCCCAAATTAATTTTGCAAATTTTATAATATTAGGCTAAGTATTCAATTTTATACAAAATTTTGATATAAACTGGTTCACATTTAGGCATTGGTTGATGGATTCACAACATTTGAAAATTATATTTATTTAAAAATGGTAATATTAAAATGTTACACAAAGAAATTATTGAACAACATATACATGTCCATAACTCTTGTAATTTGTAGGGGCTAAATATTATTAGATAAAATTCTTAAAACAGTGATTACTTAGGCAAGTGAACTTTTTAGGCAAATTTTATTGTACTTTTAATGGTACTGTTTTGATAGTAATTAATTAGGATTTTGTGATAATTTGTAGGGTCAAGAATATTTGGTTGAATCACTTCTCATTTTCTTTTGAAGTAATACTATTACAATGTACTCCACATGTTATATACGTATGTGTCCAAAGATTTTCACTTTTTTTTTTTTTTTTATATTTAATGATTTTACTAAGTTACATGCTTTGCTTGTTTACAAATACAAATACAAAATTTAATTGCCCAAAACTAAATTTTCTCATATGGTTTCTAATTGAAAATGTTCAATAAACTTATAATTAATTGATTTTTATTTGGGATAATTTCAAAAGATACCGTTGAATTTTGACTTAATATCAAGCAGAAAACGACTATCTGTTTTTAATCAATAACACCCTTGAGTTTTTATTTCAATCATCATCTAACGTTTTCTGTTAATAACAGTGTTAATAAAAAAAATAAAAAGACACATATACCCCTATTCTCACAATAACAGTGTTAATGAAAAAACAAAAAGACATATGTACCCTATTCTCACATGCTTGTGTATAACTGGAATGATAATTCAGCTAAAATTCATAGAAACTCAAACTAAACGACAATTCAGTTAAAATTCAAAATCCCATTTTCAAGCAGTCAAACTAAAATTTCAGCAGCTAAATTAGCACACACAAATTGAAACCCCTTCATCCAATTCCAAGTAGACTGAAGTCAAACTCTAGCAACTATATTCAATCACATAAACTCAAAATCCAATAGCTATATCCAATCACACAAACTTAAACTTTCAAACTGCAGCAGCCATATTAAGTCACAAAAAATGAAACTTCAGTGGCCATCTTCAGTACTTCATCTCAAACTCCATCACCCATTACCAATTAGACATAAACTGAAAATCCAGCAGCCATTTGAAAACCACCACTACTAACATTCTCTAGTATCCATTGATGTTTACTCCCCAAAAAGCTGGTAATACTGCAAGACAAATAACAAAATATAACTAAATTTCAGGCATCTATAATTTTATATCTAACTTGCAAAGAAAACAAATGGGAGTTTAATGTATGAAGCACCTCCTAATTACTCAGTTATTGTTGGTTGTGAGCTGCCGACTTGAACAACATCAGCTCCTCTATAACCACTTGGATCCTAAAACATTTAAAAGAAGATTATTATTGCATAAAAAATGAAAATAACTATAAATTATAGTGCATTTTAATTTGCTTACATGTGCTAGCTGTCTAGAAGTGCTTTCGGAAGTAGCTTTCCTTGTCTCAGGGCAAGTCCTTTTGTTATGGCCAAAATCTCTACATATAGTGCACTTCAATATGAAGTACATATTCTTTTTACTTGGTCTCTGCTCCTCTTCTGATGGTCTTCTCCTTGCCGTCTTTGGTCTGCCTGCCTTTCTTCTGGTGGTAGATGAGTCCATTTGATTGCATTGCACTTCAGGCCATTCCCTCTTATCTGGAATAGGCCTTATGATATGAGAATAGGTCTTCACATAACGTTCTTTCTTGAAAATACTAGCTACATAGTTATTTGGATTAAGTCTTCTATCATGTATACATCCCATTGCATGCTTGCAAGGGATGCCAGAAACTTGAAATCTCCCACAAGAGCATGTATGCTTCTCAAGATCTACCAAGAAAGCTCTCCCCTCGTCAACCACCTTAAACTCTAGATTTCCACCCCAAATTGTAGTCAAATACCCAGATAAGTCCCCATTAATTTCTAGTTTCTTCATCACATTGGGTGGGAAGTTAGTGTGCCATTTTTTACATTCCTCGAACCTATGTCAAAACAATATCATGATAAACAAAAGAAAAAATTAGAAAAAGCCAATAAAAAAACAAATATATAATATTAAGGAAATGAAGTGACACTACCTCTCTCTTGTTTGATTCATAATTTTCCTTCTTATTTCCTCCAACATTGTCAACACAGGCATAGATCTTGTGTCATCAATCCATGAATTAAAACTTTCTGACATATTGTTTGTGATTTGATCATTCTTTATCCTAGTATCGTATGCATGTCTTGACCAGTAGAGAGGAGGAATGTCATTGATATACTTGTATGCAGTTTGGTATGTTGCTTGAATCTCTTTCATTGCTAACTCAAAATCAGGTCTGTTTGATGATTTACTTGCTTGAAGAAGAGTTTTCTAAACTCTTGTTTGGTTGTTTTCTTCCTGCAATTGGTGTATATGTGCATTGCACAAAATCTCCTCCCTGCATGTGGCCAACACTCACTTAAAGCTGGTTGTAAGCCCTTTTGCCTATCTACCATGAAGCATAGTGGCATGCCTGGTGCATCAACTCCTCCAATGTACTCCCCAAGCAGCCTTAAAAACCAACCCCAAGTGACAATGCTTTCAACCTCACACACAGCCATTGCAATTGGAAAAACACCACTATTGCAATCTAAAGACACAGCAGATAATAACACTCCACCAAAAGAACCCTTTAAGTGACACCCATCCAAACCAATCAAAGGTCTACAACCTTTAATGAAACCAACTTTCTGTGAAGGAAAACTGATAAATATCCCATTGAACTTAGGGTTTGAGGATATAAGAGATGCATCAGCCCATACAACAGCCTTGCTGTTTGGGTTTGATATAAGCAATGCATTTGCATACCAATGCATCATGTTGTAACTATGTAAGTGATCTTCACTTGTCATCTCCAAAGCCTTGACCTTTGCCCTGTATACCTTTTGCTTGCTAGGTTGCAACCCAAACTTGCTTTCAATTCTGTAAGCATGAACTTAATATTCAAGTTTGGGTTAACCCTTAACTGATCAGCAAAATACCTAGCAATCCATGCTAAATTCATCTCATCTATGGTAGTTAACTTGGAACAATCATGTTGATCTTCATATACCTTTATTTGAAAGATGTCAGTGCCTAAAATTTGAGATGCATGGATACGCCAGTGACATTTTTCATTTGCACACTTTGCAGTAAACCTACATTTCTCATTCTGAACTCGTGCTAACCGAATGCCCATCTGAACACAATACTCCCTAAGTACATGAAAATGAACCTTTCCATCAGTCCCTAGTTGGAATTGATTTTTATGGCAAAAGTTCTCTAACTGCTTAATTGGAGCTTCTTCATCATCAGATTGATTGAATGACCAACACTCATCACGATCACTGTTACAGTTCTCCATATAGTTTTTCACCTTCTTTTCACTATCCTTTTCAGCTACATCATGTTCCCCACTTGCATTCCTAGCTTCCAAATTACTAATTCCATTTTTATCATCTCTATTGTCTCCAACAAAGTCAACAGCATTTGAACTGTCATTAACAACATTCTCTTGATTAACTAATAGGGCTTCAAATGGGAATTGCTTATATAAATCATCGTGGTAATTGGGTTCATCTATAGGTAACTGCTCAAACACAAATTTAATTTCAAATAACCCTCTACATTCAAACAACTTAAACACAGTAATCAAATCATTATCATTAATAATAATCATCTTAGATTTGTCCCAAGGCAGTGACACCTCAACTTTAAACTTCTCCTTAGGATCCAACTCCCCAGCCTCAAGCAAATCTTTTGCATCCTTCAACAATGAGATTCTACTACATTGCTCATAATCTTGCAAGCCAAAATCATGAAGTTCACCCTACATTTGAAGTTTCACATTAAATAACACCATTTTCACCACTACAAAACAATAAAAACACAGAAAAAGAACACAAATTAGACCAAACGTCTTTTGAAAAACAAATGCATAAGCATCAAAGAACATGACAAAACAACAGAGAAGCGAAATCCAAAATAAAAAAGGTTATATAACATAACAAGCACAAAAATACTAGGCATAAATGTCATAGAAAAAACCATAACAACAAAGAAACAAAATCTCAATAATAATAATATAATGGTGTCTGAGACATACAAGGGAAAAAAATACAGGACATAAACATCATATAACATGCGATAACAACAAAGTCATAACACATCCATGCTCCATAAATCCACAAAAACTAGCTCTCATCAGATTGTTTAATTATTTACATGCATATAAATTGATTTCATTCATGATATCATAGATAAAGCATTATTAAAGTAGTGCAACATTTGCAGTTAATTATTATTTTCGAAATGATATAATGATATATTCTTAACAAGTTTTTATTTTAAATCAAACTATAAGTTAAATTACATTCCAAGGAAACAAGTGGCTTTGGAAAATTAAAAAGATGCAAGCTTTTCCTGGCCATGAGCTAACCTATATGAATATGACTAGTTGAACATTCAAATAGGATGCAGTAGGCTCAGGCATGGCAATTTCAAGTTTAATTTGCAGTCAATTAGACAACTCAAATACTTTTTTTATCTCTTACTTATATATGCAGTTGAAATGATAGTTTCAAGAAATTGACAGGATAAGATGAATTAAAGTATCTAATATATATTCATAAACAATACTGCAGAATTTACAATCGGTTTTGGCAAAGTAAAAAGATGTTTCATAAATATGGTTATTTTAAATATTACTTTTTATTCCCATTTTAATCATGTACCTTTAGAAGTTTAAGACTTTTTTCTTCTAAGATGTTTCTTACCAGCTTACTTTCAATATTTTAGTCATTAGCTAGTTTATATCTTAGTCATTAGCTAGCAAACAACATACATGTGGATGGTAATGATTATACTTCCATTGTATACCCGTTTCCATACTTTTCATTTATTTTAAGGCAATTCTTAGTAGTGCAAACTAAAGTCAGAGCAACCAAGAAAATCAGCATAAATTAAATATTGCAAAGGTAAAAGATGATGAAAGGAAGAAGAAAGAACATTGCATGCATAAGCCGACCCCTTCGTTATTATTTTTTAAATTAATATATAACACTAGAACATATCTTCTCAATTTAAACTTCAACGATCTACCTAATTAATAACCATAAATTAAAATAAGAACAAAAATTACGAAAGGTAGAAATAGCAAAGCCATCATACAACTTTTGCATGAAATCACAATAAAGCCATAACAAATCGAGTCCCTGGAATTATTGTTCGAGTCTGATTCAAGGCCACAATCCGAACCAAAACAGCAGCTGGCTAATGATCTGGGTCTCCAGCCTCGCCAGGTGGCTGTATGGTTCCAAAATTGACGAGCTAGATCCAAGAGTAAGCAGATTGAAGAATAGAAATACTACACACGAATCCATGCCTTTTACACTCAATTTCATTAACCATGATAAAAACCCAAAAAAAAAAACATGATACTTACCAGCTTCGCAGCTTGACCTCCACAGCAACTTGTAGTGACGTTCATGCTCCAACTCTTCAAAGGAGACAGAGCCTTCCTAGTACCACCTAAGCTCCACCACCGTCACCTTTGTTCGTCGACCATCCAGTGTTGAGCTTTGGCGCCAAAAGCTTGAGATAGACGACTAAGCATCTCCCACTGGTACATGAAATGGGTTTTTTTTTTGTGTTTTAACTTTCGAAATTGTTTACACATTTATCGTTACTTTACCTTTTACAAGGGAATAAAATTGTTCAATTACCGTTTTGCCCCATTCTCATCTGTGTGCATATACAATATCACAATTACCCTTGACTGTCAACACTGTTATTGACAGAAAACGTTAGACGATGATTGAAATAAAAACTCAGGGGTGTTATTGATTAAAAATAGATAGTCATTTCTTGCTTGATATTAAGTCAAAATTCAACGGTACCTTTTGAAATTATCCCATTTTTATTTCCTAGACTCTTTATAAAAAAAAATGATACCTATTATGTTCATTACAATTATTCTCTTAAGAATCCCAAAATAAAATGCTTATTTAAATAGTAATTAACAAATAGTATTGTACGCGTATAAAGTGGATAAATGTTTTGACTCATCATTCGTAATTTATCGTACCATTACCATTACCATTACCATTACCATCACCAGAAATTAGATTATTAATATAATTTTTTTAAATGTTCTAATTAACTAAATTAAAGGTCTACTACTATTATAGGGTCAAATCACTCTTGTACGAGCGAAAGAGCTATTCTTTTTAATAATGGTGCAAATGCTTAAGAGGAGTTTGTTAAATTATTAATACCAAAATTTTCGACTACCATTGTTTATATTAACATTGTTTTAACACTAATGTTTTACGAGATACATTCAAATTAAAAAGTCAAGACTTTGAACCAAAGTATTTCCAAATACACGACGCACTAAATAAAGGTGCACCTCCAGAAGGAACTCTTATAATTTAAAGGACAACTTAAAAAATACAAGATTTTAGTAACCCATGATATACTTATATGATATTAAAGAAATAAAATTCTACCACGGTAAAGTCGATTTGAAAAAACTTTATTAATTTGAACCATAAATATATAAGAAAGAAGAGATAATGTTTACATATAGAATTCTCATGATTCATACTTGCCTCTCACAAGGTGAAATAAAGCTTTATTTATAGATAGGAGGGCTGGATATTCTCTTGCAAATTATAGCATGTACTTAGACACAGAAGCAACATAAATAGTTGGAACATAATAAGCATCAAAAGATAAAATGTGTATGGAGAGATGAAAAGATTAGCATAATTAGGATGATCTTCTGAGTCATCCATATTTTCTACTTTTCACCAATTCTTATAATCAAAAGATGGTTTGTCTTATTGCGTCGATAAATATTTCTCTTAAAAAAGTTAATTGATGAGCATCTCATATAGACTACAAGGATCTTTGGAATCTCGAAAATATGAGAGATAGGGTAGAGGGGCTCTATAAAATTCTTGATGACATGCTGGACCTTAGGATATAGATGGCATGCAAGCGGTTGCAAAATAATAGGCAATTGCAACTTAATGCAAGTAGATTGATAGGCTTTGTGGAGAAAGGGCTTCTCAGCATGTCACTATATCTTCAAGAGGTCCAGCATCACAACTAATGTGTTTTACAATTTTTCTCTCATGTGTAGCAGTATTTTTTATTTCCCTATAGTCTTTCACAACAATGAGAAACTCATCATAAAAAATTTTGAGAATTCCAAAGAGGAATCTCATTAATCAATTAAAAAATCCCTCCACAAATTTGATCCTTTATTCAAGATGATGCTCTTTGAGAATAATATTGGGCTCAACGCACTTAATTAACAGTTAAAGTATTTATCACAAAGTATATCACTCATAAGCATATGAAAAAAGGACAAAGTTCATGACAAAATACTATCAGTACACATGATGAGGGCTTTTTACAACTCAGTATGCACAACTGGCTTCTACGCACAATAGCATCATCGACAAACATTTAACCTCATCGCTCATATTTTCAAGATTTTCAAGACTCTTACAATCTAGATAAGCGTCTCCTTAATCGACTTTTTCAAAAGGAATCTTTATCGATACAACAAAATGAACCATCTTTTGATATGAAAATTGGTGCAAACTAGAAGATATGAACGACTCGAAAGGTTATTTTGATTTTACAATCTTTTCACCTCTCTATAGACACTTTATCTTTTGATACTTTTTATGTTGCAACTATATATATATATATATTTTTTACTTTCGTATGTATTGTAATATGCAAAAGAGATACCCGATTCTCCTTTCTATAAATAAAGCTTTGTTTCTCATTGGAAGAGGCAAATATGAATCGTGAAAATTTTCTAAGTAAACATTATCTCTCCTTTCTTCCATCTTTATAATGCAGATTAATAAGGTTCTCTTTCAAAGCTACTTTGCCATAGTTAAATTTTATTTATTTGATATCACGTGTATCATGTATTATTGAAACCTTACATTTTTTAAGTTATTCTTTTGATCATAAAATTTCCTTTTGAAGGTGGGCCGTGTTTTAGAGCGTTATACATTCAAAAATAATTTTGTTCAAAACCTTGACTTCTTAATCTGCGATTTACCTTCCTTGTCACAAATATTTTTGCAAAGTAAAATTCTTCTTAAGTATTGGATGAAATGGTTAATGAAGCAACTATTGAGAAGACTTACTGCTCTATGGATTCAGGAGTTGTTGCGTCTCTCTGTTACCTTATAGATTGCAAGATAAGATTTTGTATTGTATTATTTTATTTCGATATAATTATTGAAAACTGTAATAGTCATAATACATGTTTTAATGGTAGTTATAATCGTACAATTTAGTCTATACTGCATACGGTAGTGTATTTTTACATGTGCTCACCATATGTTATGTAAAATTTGGCATGTTACATGTTTATACCATGTAGGTCCTTTTTGTTTTGCTCTGCCTCGGTAGGAATAAGCATTGCCATATGATGTTTTCCCCGTATATGGACCTCTTCTTATTCACTTTTATCTCTACAAGCCTAAGCTTTTGTCAAATGGTTTCAGACCATGTAGATCATTCTCTTTCTACTTTCCCTTCATAAAGTAAGATCTTGCCTAAAAGATTTTACATCATGCAACTTTTATTTTTGTTTGTCTTCGCATTCATAGGCCATTCCTACTAATTCTACACCTCATAAACCTTTTTCTTATTTGCTATATCTTCGCAGATTGAGGCATTTGTCAAATGGTTTGAGACTATACAGGCTCATTTCTTTTAGTTTTGCCGTTGCACGGGTCTCTCTCTTTTTACTCTACCCCTATAGATTTAGGTTTATGTCATATGATTTCACACAATAGAACAATTCTATATTTGCTCTAAGTAAAGGTCTTGTGTAAGTTAATTTACATCATGTGAATCTTTCTCATTTGACTTATCTCTGCAAACATTGGCCTTTGTTACATGCTCTAAAACCATAAAAAAGGAAAGACCTATGTAGTCTAAAACCGTGTAACATACCTACAAAGATAAAGCAAAAAGAGGAAGGAATTTATGATGTAAAACCACTCAAACAAAATCTATGCCTAGAGAGGTATTCAGGGGAAAAAAGAAGCAAAGCCCACTTATCTGAAACCATGTATACAAGGCCTAACCAGATAAATCTTTTTAGGGTGGGCTTAATTAAAATTCATAAACATTTGATAACGCTCAACCGTACAAAAATTTTACTAATTAAAAAAAAAAGAAAACTAAATTAGGAGGAACGTAATGAACTTCAACTTCACCGTCTAAGATATAAATCATATACTTAGATAAAAATTAGAATTAGAAGAAAACATGAAAATGAGATAAAACATTGTCAGACTTGTGCTGTACTAGGCTTCAATAAGAATTATTTTTTTATATGAATTGAGTAACAAAAGAAATTACTTTTAAATAATAATTCTCTTATATTAATTTTAACAAAGATTAAACAGGAAAGAAAATTTTATAAGAATGGTAGAATTTAAAAAGTTTAACACTTCTTGGAAAGTATAATGGGAGTTACGAAAGACAACATATAAATTTGGAAAAAAAAATTATATGAAGATTTATTCTGAAAGTTTTGAGTAGACTATTTAATGAATGATAAACAAAAGGTTAGTTTGACTAAAATAGTGTATTGATCTCCTATTACAACTTATCCTAGAATTTTATTTTTTATTTTTTAAATCTCAGGTGCCCAATAGCCCAGCCCAGCCCACCCCTGCATGTGCAAAATCATTTGAACAAGGCTTGTGCCCGAAATGGTAGGGCAAAAAGCAAGTCAATTATTACAAAGAGACGAAGCTAAGAGTAACTTGGCCGAACTGAGATTTTTGCTAAAAAAACTACAAGTCTAGGATGAGTTTAACAGGCAAAAAAAAATCAATATATTAGTTGTAGGTAAACATAAATTCTACAGTTCAATTTTCCTTAATTAGCCCATCCAAAATTTTAGGATATGTTTGTGTATAATTTATTTCTAAATTCATTTGTTTTCTCTCATAAGTTACATCATAATTTCCTAGCCTAGCCTAGCCTAGTCATGTTAGATTTTCTAAGTTTTATTCTTATAAAAGTTGTCAAAAATAATTTTCCCTGCTCTTTCAATTAATTTTAATTAAAATAGTAATTTTCATTTTCATTCACTAGTATTATGATCATAACAGAATTGGACTTTAATTAAACCTAACATAGTAAGCTCATTACTGAAGTCCATTATTTAGGCCTATTATCTGGATCCCACAATGACTCCTCTTAATGCCTATATAAACCCTCCAGATTTTTACTCAAGGTATGCACATTTTTCTAAACTCTTTCTCTCTCTAAATTTCTTTTGCTTTTGAGAGCTTCTCTCTCTAGAAAATCCTCTTAGAAAATTTCAGTGTGCCGAAAACTGACTTGAGCGTCGAAGGGTTTTCGCCGGTACCACTGCCGACACCCTTGACTGTTTTCTTTGTTCTCAGGATTGGACCCGACGTACAATTCAAGCTTCAACCCACTTTTTGACCGTCTGAAAATCGTGCATCAATAGTTGACGCCGTCTGTGAGAAACGACAATCTAAGCCTCTTTAGTTGTTACTCCTATCCGAACATAATCAAACACATCATGAGTCACGCATCCCAGCACTCAACCTCCGTAGAGGTTGACGAAGAAATCGAGGTAGAAGCACCTCCCCGACGTCGAAGAGTAGTTGATACAGGGATAGCTTTAGTAATATCCTCTGGAATGGCCCTTAACCCCAAGCAACCCCAACTTCCATCTAGAAGATCGAAGAAAGGCAAGACTAGTCGATTGACTAACATGGAGCACACCATGCAAAATTTTGATGAACAAATGAACCGTATGGTGACCATGTTCAACCAAGCTTTTGGACATAGTACTTAACAGGCTACAAATACTGTTGGAAACACCCCAAGGAATGCTATGATAGTAACTAATGTCCCAACTGATGTCGGTGGACATACTGACTTGGTCGCCCAGTTCACTGGATTATCTCTCCAGCAGGTCATTCAACCAAATCTTTCCTATCCTATTATTTAGGGAGGAGATTGTCGTCCAAAGATCCCCCCTCCTCCACTTCTCATGTCTGAACAACGATTGACAGCAATAGACCTTCGTCACTCTTTAAACAAAAAAAGTCATACAAGTGTCGAGCAATGACCAAAAGAAAGTAATATTGATCAACCAACCTATTCTTATCATCGTCCTTATGCTCTAAGAGGTAACTTCCAGTCAAAAAGAAATCGTCCCAACTCACCACCTAGAAGTAAGGATCATCGCCCAGATGTTATTCCAATGGATGTCTCAGAAGAGGAAACATCAAATAATCATTATGCGAAATTCAAGCGAGAAATGGATGAAAAAATTCGTAAACTGGAGAAGTTGATTTAGCGTTCAAGAGGAGAAGAGGACAGTTGTCCACAATTGGACTCACTCTTTGCTAAAGATATTCTTAGGGAAAGATACCCATACGGATTTCGGATGCCACAACTTGAGCTTTACCAAGGGACAATTGACCCCCGAGAGCATTTAGACTCTTTTGTTTCTCATATGGAGATACAAGGGGTCTCAAGGGGAATAATGTGTAGAACTTTCTCTCTTACACTTGGAGGATCAACTAAGCAATGGTATAGGAGGTTACTAGCCTCATCCATCTCTAGCTTTGATGAGCTTGCTCGTAGTTTTCTCACACACTTTAGCAATATGAAAATAAGAAGTAGACTAGTACAGAGCCTTCTTTCAATCAAACAGGATCGTAATGAAATGCTCACTTCATTTGTGGACAGGTACCAGCAGGAGGTCGCTCGAGTGGATCAATTTAATGATGGTTATGCTATGCAAGGTTTAGTCCAAGAAATCAAAGGGGAGCTCCTTCTAGCATAAAAATTCTCTGTTAATCTCCCACACACGTACCAAGAAGCATTGGCAAGGATTTCTAGCCATGCCGATGCGGAGGAAATTTATCAAGCAAATTACCCTAGGCAGACTGATGATGCCTGATTCCTCACGTACAGATGGACGACTTATGACAATCATAAGAGAGAACATTGCGATAGAAATCGGACGCTAACCTCGGATCGACGCTTCATGTGAGATACATTTAGAAATGATCGTCTCTTGTTGCAAGGGTCATCCACCCAACCCCGCCAAGACCATCGTGATCGACCCCAGGAGGAGCACCGTACTTTCATATTACTTAACATGGCACAGAAAGATATCTTAAAAGAAATTAAAGATAATGGACTACTGAAAGAACCTGCCCCTTTACGATCGAATCTAAGAGTAAGAGATAAAAGAAAGTTTTGTCATTTCCACCGGGCTCATGGTCATAACACTGCAGATTGCTTTGAACTTAGGAAACAAATTGAGGGTCTTATCAAGGATGGCCAGCTACAAGAATACATTTATTGCCCACCCGAACCATATAGCAAGAATGATAAAAGAAAAGAACCATTAGAAGAAGTAGCCACGATTTTTGGGGGAATAATGGCTGGTCCAAGTGCCCAGGCCCAAAGACACCTGGCTAGGCAGGCAAGATATGACCTCCCTCCCCATGAAGTCAACTTGACGGCTTCTTCTACCATCATCCTTATTGTGATGTCTTGGTCCTCACGGTAATTGTAGCTAATAAAAGGTTAAAAAGAGTATTGGTTGACAATGGGAGCTTAGCTAACATAATGTCATTGGATGCATTTGATCGGCTAGGTCTTAACCGTAGAGATAGGAGAGGCATCCAAACTTCTCTAATAGGATTCGCTGGAGGAAAGGTTATTCCCGAAGGAATAATTTCATTACCTGTGACCTTGGGAGAAGGCCCCCTACAGATAACCAACATGATAAATTTTCTCATAGTAGATCATCCCGGTGTTTATAACGCCATTCTTGGAAGGCCATCACTTTATGACTTCTAAGCAGTAATGGGTGTCTATCATCATATCTTGAAGTTTCCAACATCTTCGGGGATAGGAGAAGTTAGAGGTGAATAACGAACCTCTCTAGAATGCTACAACATGGCTTTTAAAGGAAAAAGGCCCATAAGCTAATGATGATTCGAGGAGAACCTTTCAAGGGGATGAAAAGTTTGGATCCACGAGACCCTATGAAAAGGGAAGCTGCAGTTCCAATGGAAGGAATGGATGATGTCCTCATCTGTTTAGACAATCCAAAAAAGACGGTGAAGGTAGGTAAAAGTCTTCCTACCCTAATCAAAGACAGATTGATTGGCTTTCTCTGAGAATACAATGACGTTTTTGCATTGTCTCATGAAGACATGCCAGGCATAGACCTAAGTATAGCTGTTCATCGCCTTAATGTCAACCCTGAAGCTCAACCCATTCGACAAAAGAGGAGGTACCTAGCCCAGAACGTTTAGAGGTAATTGCTTTGGAAGTAGAAAAGCTCTTGACAAGTGGAATCATTTGAGAGGTAAACTACCCTTAGTGGCTCTCCAATGTGGTATTGGTGAAAAAAGCCAATAGAAAATGACGCGTTTGCATCGACTTCAAATATTTGAACAAGTACTGCCCAAAAGATAGCTTTCCCTCGCCTAGGATAGACCAACTAGTTGATGCCACCAATTGTTGAGCTTCATGGATGCTTATTTTGGTTATAACCAGATTCCAATGTACTTGAAAGATAAGGAAAAAATAGCTTTCATCACAGATAAAGAGTTGTACTGTTATCGAATGATGCCTTTTAGATTGAAAAATGCTGGAGCAACCTATCAACGGTTAGTGTACTCCATGTTCGCTCCTCTCTTAGGAAAGACCATGGAAGTTTATGTGGATGATATGCTTACCAAGAGTATGAATGTCAGATCCCATGTAGACGACCTCCGAACAACTTTTGACATCCTTAAAAAACACAATATGAAGCTGAATCCCACCAATTGTTTTTTTGGGGTATCCTCCAGAAAGTTTTTAGGATTTATTATCACCCAAAAGGGAATAGAGGCCAATTCTGAGAAAATCCAAACACTTCTACAACTTGAGTCTCCCAAAACACTAAAAGACATATGAGTTCTTACTAGACGAGTTGCCGCTTTAAATCGCTTCCTTTCTAGGGCGACTAACAAATGTCACGTTTTCTTTAAAGCTTTAAGGAAGTTCAAGCAGTTTGAATGGACAAATGAGTGTGAGAATGCTTTCCTACTGCTTAAGAGGTACTTAGGTTCTCCTCCTCTCCTCTCCAAACCAATTATGGGAGAACCATACTTTCTCTATCTAGCAGTCTCCACATACGCAGTTAGTGCAGCTCTTATCTGTGAGGATTAGAGAATCTAGAAGCCACTTTATTATGTGAGTAAAGCTTTGACAGATGTTGAAGATCGGTACCCTCCTATGGAGAAGCTTGCTCTCACCCTAGTTGTTACTGCACGAAAACTTCGCCTATATTTTCAAGCACACACCGTTATGGTGCCAACTGATTATCCTTTACGACAGGTCCTTTATCGTCTAGAGCTTTCTGAAAAACTCATCAAGTGGTCCATTGAGTTAGGAGAGTTTGACATACATTATATTGCAAGACCATCTATCAAGGGACAAGTAGTGGCTGACTTCATTGTAGAGTTTTCAGGCAGTGGAGTTAAGAAGGATGAAGAGACTATAAAATCAAATGATCGACCAATGCCAACAAAAATGAACCTACAGAAGGCATGGGTCTTGTTCGTCGATGGGTCATCTAAGGTAGCGGAGCTGGTTTGATTTTGTCAACCCCAGATCGGGTAGAAGTTGTTGTGGCTCTACGTTTTAATTTTAAAGCTACCAATAATGTCGCAGAATATGAAGCTCTCCTTGGAGGACTTAGGTTGGCAGTTGCTCTTAGAGTTGAAGAGATTCCCATCCATAACGATTCCCAATTAGTGGTTAACCAAATCCACGGAGAGTATCAAACAAAAGGCTCCACTATGATGGCTTACTTGGATGGAGTTAACTTCTTTCTTCACAGTTTTAAAGGTTTTGACATCATAAGAGTCTCATGGGTAGAGAATTCAAAGGCTGATAGTTTAGCAAGAATTGCTTTTGGGGTAGACCCCCTTCTACCAACTGTCTCTCACATAATCATCCTAAAGTCTCCCAGTATATCAAAGTATGAACTTTCACTAGAAAAAACAATGTTTTTAAATGATAGCTTGTGCTGGATGGACCCTATCATTAAATTCTTGGAGATAGGGGAACTCTCAACTAACCGAAATGAGACAATCAAGATAAAAGGGAAAGCATCAAGGTATACCATGGTTAATGGAGTTCTCTACAAAAGAGGATTCAGCCTTCCTCTTTTGAACTATCTTCGCCCAAGAGAAGCTAATTATGTACTTAGAGATATCCACGAAGGAATATGTGATAACCATTTTGGTGATCGATCTCTAGCTTATAAATGTATTAGGCAAGGATACTACTGGCCGACCATGAAAAAGGATGCTAAGACATTTTCAGCTAAGTGCGACAAGTGCCAAAAAATGTGCCAAAATTCCAAGGAAAGCTTCTAAGAACATGACGCCGATGGTGGCCCCATGGCCATTCGCCCAATGGGGACTAGATCTTATTAGACCTCTTCCAATGGATAAAAGACATGTTAAATATACTATTGTTGCTATTGATTATTTCGCTAAGTGGGCGAAAGCTGAACCCCTCGCATCAATTACTGAAAAAAAGACCACAGACTTTGTAAAGAGGTCAATTGTCTATAGGTTTGGTATCCCTCACACCATCATTACAGACAATGACAAGAAATTCGATAACTCAAACTTTAGAAACTTTTGTAAGGTGTTGAACATCACTTTATGCTTTTTCTCTCCAGCTCACCCTTAGGCAAATGGTTAGGTGGAAGCTATTAATAAAATTATTAAACACCTCCTCAAGACTAAATTAGATGCTAGGAAAGATGAATGGTCGGAGAAACTTCCACAAGTACTTTGGACATACCGAACCACTACCCACACAGTAATAGGGGCAACCCTATACTCTTTGGCATTTGGCTCAGAAGCAGTTGTTTCTGTTGAGATTAGTCTTCCATCACCTTGTATTGAGGGATATAGTGAAGAACTTAATCATGAAGCCCTTCAACTCAACTTGGATCTTTTTGAGGAGGAAAGAGATCTCACTAGTATAAAAGTTGCTACTTACCAAGAGAGGGTTGCTTGACATTTTAATTCTAAGATTAAGCGCCGATCTTTCCAGGAGGAGATCTTGTTTTGAGGCAACACTCGAGATCTCATTGATAGAGCATTGGGGCCTAACTGGGAGGGTCCTTATTGAGTCAAAGCAGTCATCCGACCAGGTACTTACAGACTGATCACCATGGATGGGAGGTTACTTCGTCATCCATGGAATGTTGAACACTTAAAGAAGTATTATGCATAATCTCTTTATATATGTAATAACTCTCTCTAGGGACTTTTACACATGTAATAACTCCTACAGGGAGACCTATATGTACATAAAGAGATTATCAATAAAGTATTCGATTAATCTAATTACAATTTGTTCATCCTTAAAGATCATTTATGATCAAGTTACAAACATGCACAGAAGATGAAAGGAGCAAAAGAATACAATACTAAAAAAAATTTTAAGAGTTCTTATTATTTAAAAATTAGTAGAAGATCGCCACCCATATAGTCCAAGTAAGGACAAATTATCACCTATGACATTAAACTAAAAGCAAAAACAATGAAAGATAAACTCAAGGCTCAAAAAAACTGCCTTAATATGATTATTTCATATAAATAAGTATATACCTAGTTGAAAGAACTCCGACTACTTCTAAGAAGTGGCCTCATCATCTCCCTCTTCATTTGAAGATGATGAGGTAGAGTCTCCTTACCTGGCTTCCTAGGCTGCTGTATCCAATGTTGACTCATAATCCTCATATTTTAGTATGAATCGATGAAATTGTTCAAGATCAGAGTTTGCTGTCGAGATAGACTCTGCCACCAAGTTTAACTCTTCAGCTATGGGAGACTGATCAATCTCTGGGTAGCGATCATGGAACCATTTACGCATACCATTGACCCCATCAATATAAGAATGTTCCATAGTTTGCTGGTAAATACGACCCCTACGGAAGCGAGCATCTGCCTTCTCAATCCTATTTTGCTCAGTAACAGTCCTCTCATGAAGTTTTTGACTAAGATCATTTGCCTTCTTATGCTGAATAGCTACCTCCTTCTTAGCTTCACACAAGTCTGCTTTCATTTTGCCCAGCTGTTCTTTCATCTCTGCCATATTTCTTCTGTTTCAGTTAAATTGTCAAGGCAGACTTGATGTTTTCTTTTCCAATCAGAAACCTCAGAAGTAAGATGATTGACCTCCTTTAAAAGATTGATGTTAATAGACTCTTCTTGAGCTAGGAGTTTTGTCGCCTACAAAAAGAAAGACATAGAGAGAAAAACAGATAAGGCACGTCTTTTAAAAGATTTTAAAAAAAGTTAATAGAACCCAACCTGATGTATGATGTCAATCTCGATAGCGATTGCATCAAAATATGTAAGTTTTACACTCTCAGAAAAGACGTTAGTGGGCATAAAACGTGCAGCACTTTGAGACAATTCACGAAGGTAGTTTTCACATGTCGAACCACTTTGAAAACCTACACTATCAAAGGTAAAACGCCTAGGTAGTTGAGAGGTTGGGGGCAACTTGCTTCCAGTGGGCTTTGAGATTGTTTCTTCGTCTATAGGTTAAATGGAGATAGACTTATCAGGCACAAACTTCCGTATAGGAGTTTCCTTGCGATCACTGGCTTTCCTCTTTAAAGGTCTAAGAGTTGGAGGACTTTCACTCCGTTTCTTCTTGGAAAACATCTTGGCTTCAAGTTGGACAAACTGCTTCTTGTTAGGGTGTAAAGGAAATAAACCTACGCAAAGATAAAACTGGTAAGAAAGCAAACATATGCTTAATTAAATGAGGTAAGATCAGAAAGCAATTATCAAGGTTACTTTCCGGAGGTATTGGAGGTGACAAGCCAAGGCAGATCAATTGCTCCCGATCAACGAGATCATTCACGTTCTTTTAAATTAATTGGTAGCTTGAGTACTTTTTGCAAGTCATTTTTTTCTTTTTGAAATAAAATCGGGCGTTTGGTCAGCTGAAAAAAAAAGTCCGTTGATTATAATTTTAATAATAAAAATAGAGATGATATCGTTATAATGAGGTACCATAAAAACCAAAACACCTCATAATCCTCAATTGCTTGCCTTTTGAATGGGCACTCTCTTGGTACTTTCAACTGCCACCACACCAAAATTGTTTAAATTTTCATTCTTTCACATGGGAAGGAATGCCAAAGAGACGATTAGGGTCATCCGTCTTTCCTCGTTGGGATATGTAGTAATAACCAGTCTTCTCTCCATTTGGTGGGTGGATGACAAAAATATACTTAACATTGTTGGTGGTAAGATCACCCAGACCTGCAATTCTGAAGAAACTTTGAAATGCTATCAGAAGTCTCCATCCATTGGCTGACAATTGAGTAAGAACAATGCCCATAAGATCAAGCATCCGTCGAACGTAATTATCAAAAGGCACCCGCAGACCAGCTCTTAGTAATTCCAAGCTTAATCTAATGACAACTCGTGGTGGCTTGCTCCATCGGTCACCCTTTTTTTGAAGAAATAGGATGACTGAATCTGGGATAAGGAAATGGGCTCTGTATATCTTTAATCAACCACCCTGTAACTGATTATCAATATGATCAGCCTCCCACAAGTGTTCAACTTCAAGATCACTATCTGAGGTAGCAGAGAATGACCAGTCACTCTCTCTCTCAATATCTACCACATTGTGATTGACAGAATTATACCCTAGCTCACGATCTTGACCAAAAATTTTTTGATAAAACTCGTTAACCTTCCTACGATTAGTCGCAGATTCTTGCTCCATGTCGACTGGGTTTAATAACTTAGTTCCCCTCGTAGCATTATAACAATCTTAATTCTAACCATCTGTACAATTAAAGAGGAGTCGTTAGTCATCAAACCAAGTCTACTAAAGAAGAGAGGAGATGAGAGAAAGGAAATGTCAAGTACGTTAAAAACTTTTGAAAAACTATTTTCCACCCCTAAAAAATATTAAGCTAGTCCTTGACCAAATATCAAGCTGGTCCTTGATAAAAAAAAAAAAATCTACACGCGTAGCGAACTTTGAAACTTTTTAGAAGATTTAATATAACCCTTGAAGAGTTTCTTTAAGCTTACAAGGTTTTGGATTCTGCCAAAACACCCATATAGTTTGAATTATATCGAATAAGGGGGTGGACGTACGTGCTTGCCAAAGCGCACCTAGGTGAGCAGAGCTCGCCTCTCGCCACTTGCCCCTTGCAAGCTCGCCTCTCACCGCTCGCCTCTTAGAAACTCGCCTCTCATCACTTGCCCGCTCGCCTCTCCTCACTTGAGCGCTCGCCCCTCACGTACTCACCTTTTGCCCCTTGTGAGTCCACAATCAAGGGTGCCAGCGAAAACCCTCCAACGTCCAAATCAGTTTTCGACACACCAAAATTTTCTAAGAGGATTTTCTAGAGAAAGAAGCTCTCAAAAGCAAAGAAAATTTAAAAGAGAGAGTTTAGAAAAATGTGCATACCTTGAGTAAAAATCTGAAGAGTTTATATAAGCAATAGAAAGAGTCATTGTGAGACCCAGATAATAGGCCCAAATAATGGGCTTCAATAATAAGCTTCCTATGTTAGGTTTAATTAAAGCCCAATTCTGTTATGACCATAACAATAATCCTCCCAGGCCCAAGTTGACTAACGGGTTGACGTAAGGGTGATTAAGTTATTCAGAACTGTAATTTAAATATTAGTAGAAGGTCCAAAGGATGAGTTTTACCATACATGTAAGTCTAACGTGGCTTGAACTATAGGTGAGTATCACATAGATGGAGATCATATATATAATCCCATTAATCCGATTTTCACCACCCTTCACGAGAGAAACCCCTAGCATAACGACACAAAGTAAGATACAAAAGTTGGAAGGCAATTATTAAGGCGACTGTAACAAGAAGCAAATAGCATCTTTGAAGGGATCAATTCAAAAGGTAGCTGCACGAGGTGTTCCAGACAAAGTCTTAAAGGAGGTAAACTTTTCTTTCTCCTCCTTTGTTTAACAAATATTATTCCTTAATTATGGATGCATGCATGAACCGAAAAGGTAGAATTTATAGTTGCTAAACACATAGCATGTAGGTGTAACATCCTCGAGCTTTATCTCCATGTGGCCACTATGGCAACATGGTGGTATCTAGCTATATAATCCAAAGTGGGCTATTAACACTTAAAATATATTTACTTGAATTTGAAAAAACAAAAAAGCATGTAGCATGCAACATATAATATGCCATAAAGTATAAAGTTATAAAATATAATATAGGAAGATATAAATGTTGTGTCATAATGAATACGAGGTGTAATAAGCATGTGAAGGTTCCATTAAACAATAGATATATGCTAGGAGGCTTTGTGTTGACCCACCAAACATAATGACAATATAATAAACAAATGAAATAAGAGAGCCAAAATAAAAGTTAAACATATAAGTGCATGGGCCCATAAAATATGTTGGAAGTGACATGCAAATAAAAGTTAAACATACGAATGCATGGACCCGCATGCTAGAAGTGGCATGCAAATAAAAGTTAAATATATGAGTGCATGGACGTGTAAAACATGCTAGAAGTGGCATGCAAAATGATGGCAAACAATATTTAATTAATTACCAAACATGCTAATAAACGTATTGGACTTGAACTAATTGAAGATAACTTATGTCGAATATTTTAAAACAAGTTCAATGCATTAAACGTGAACTGATAACCGAAAGAGCTTGTCGAAACTTGGATAAGCAAGTATAACGTAACTGGATGTGCAAGTTAAAAATATTTTAAATATACTACACTAGATAGAAAAACACGTATTACGTAATCTGCAGCGCACTGAGCAAATTAAAAATCCTAAAAACTTTTTGGAATTTGCTTGAACTTAAAATTCAATAGGAAAGCATGCAGACATACATGCAGGAGGAACCACAATATTGGTTTTCTTTGTAAATGCTAGCTAAGACAATCGGGCAAATGCCAAAGTTCTATTTAACAAGTTAATAGTTGCATAAAAAAAGTATGCAGACTTACATGCAGGAGGAACTAAAATATTGATTTTCTTTATAAATGCTAGCTAAGACAATCGGGCAAGTACCAAAGTTCTATTTAATAAGTTAATAGTTGCATAAAGATAATGCTAGAGCCTGATCTATATCACGTAGAGAACATAATATATGTGTAAATCATCACATGCAATAATAATATGCATGCAGATAGTTTGAAACGTTGCAGATACGCTCACAAAAGAGCCAGTTACTAATATATTCAAGCATACCATCAAAATATACACAAAAGTAGTGTGCAGTTTTATAGTGCGTTGGACACTTACCTCAAGTGTTGAAAACATTAGTTTATATTTAAAGATATGTTGACCACGTTAGATGCATATGAATCATAGGCATGCTTTATATGGAGTTGTTCATAGCGGTTTATCAATTAAAGTAGCACTTTAGTGTACTTGGTGGCTAAACCATTTGCTGGAGAAATGTTTTATCATATAGAAACCTGCAGTAAAGTGACCCATCACTATGTATATCACGTTTGACGTGAGTGAATGGAGTTGCATTTGGGTGCAATTAGGAGCCTGAGGGAGACTAGAAAAACGCTAGCAATTAGTGAGGTTATGGAACATGTGCCTTTTCAACCATGGGAGTATTGAGGGGTGAGCACTTCTTAAGGAAGGCAAGAAGAAAGATAACTAGAAAAGCAGTGAGAAGGGTGGACTGAATGGCGAGCGGCGAGAGGCGAGCTCCCAAGGGGCAAGCGGGTGAGCTGTGAGAGGCGAGCTCACAAGGGGCAAGCGGGTGAGCTGTGAGAGGCGAGCTCCCAAGGGGCGAGAGACTGGGTTCGTTTTAGTGAGCGCATTCGTCCACTAGTATATAATTTCCAAGCTGTAGGGATCTTTCTGCAAAATTTAAAACCCTTCTTAAGGGTTTAACTGAGACTTCCAAAACTAATAAAGTACAGCTTCAGATTTTTTTTTGTCAAGGACTAACTTGACATTTTTGGTCAAGGACTATCTTGATATTTTTTAGGGGTGGAAAATAGTTTTTCAAGGGCTATTTAAAAAATTTTCAACGTAGTCCCTCGACATTTCCTTTCTCTCATCTCCTCCCTTCCTTAGTAGACTTGATTTGATGACTAATAACTCCTCTTTAATTGTGCAGATGGCTAAAATTAAGACTGTCATAATGCTACGAGGAGAACCAAGTCATCAAACCAGTCGACAATGAACAATGATCCTGAGACTAACCGTAGGGAGGTTAACGAGTTTTATCAAAACTTTTTTTGGTCAAGATCGTGAGTTAGGACAAAATTCTGTCAATCACAATGTGGTAGATGTTGAGAAGGAGAGTGACTGGTCATCCTCTGCTACCTCGGATAGTGATCCTGAAGTTGAACACTGGTGAGAGACTAACCACATTAAAAATCAGCTGCAGGGTGACCGATTAAAAATATATAGAACCCATTTCCTTATCGCAGATTCAGTCACTTTATTTTTTCCAAGAAAAAGTGATCAATGGAGCAAGCCACCACGATGTGTCATTGGATTAAGCTTGGAATTACTAAGAGCTGGTCTTCGGATCCCCTTTGATAATTACGTTCGACGGATGCTCGATGCTATGGGCATTGCTCCTACCCAATTGTCAGCCAATGAGTGGAGACTTCTGATAGCATTTCAAAGTTTGTTCAGGAAAGCAGGTCTGGGTGATCCGACCACCAACCACGTTAAGTATATTTTTGCCATTCACCCATCGAATGGAGAGAAGACAGGTTATTATTACATATCCCAATGAGAGAAGACGGATGATCCTAACCGCTTTTTTGACATTCCCTCACATGTGAAAGAATAAAAATTTAAACAATTTTGATGTGGTGGCGGTTTGAAGTACCAAGAGGGTGCCCGCCCAAAGGACGAGAAGTTGAAGATTAGGAGGAATTTTAGTTTTTATGGTATCCCATTATAACGATACCATCTCTATTTTCCTTATGAAAATTTTGATCAACTGAATATCTTTTTTTTCAGCTCCTTGGACCAAACGCGAGATTTTATCTCAAAAAGAAAAAAACGACTTGCAAAAGGTACTCAAGCTACCAATTAATTTAAAGAACGTGAATGATCTCGTTGATCGAGAGCAATTGATCCGCCTTGACTCGTCACCTCCAATACCCCCAGAAGATAACCTTGATTATTGCTTTTTGATCTTACCTCATTTAATTAACCATATGTTTGTTTTCTTAACAGTTTTATTGATAAGTGTCTATTTATATATCATTTTCATATCAATTCGTCCATGTTTCTTTGCTATTTTCCTTGGTATTTTTATGTTTTTGATGTTTGTAGGAGTTTTGGAGCAACTTGCACAAAAATGGAGTAAAACCCTTCATTTTCACCTCTGCTAGTCAACCATCTTCTCGGATTTAATTGTATTGATATACAATGAACCCGATGACATATCATATACCGTTGAAAAGCTCTCGAAGTCTACTTTTTGGAGAAATTTACGGTTTATGAATCCATTCAGTGTAACGAAAGTTGTAATCAAAACCGTGTGAGAAGTGTAGAAATGTAATTCCACACATCACTGTAGCATGTATAATACGGGACACTGTAGCACGTTACTGTAGCAGAGTATTTAAACACATTTTAGGGTTTTATTTTCATAACTTGAAGAGGGGAAAACGTGGGAGGAGGCTGCATTTCTGGATTTCTCTCATCCCTTGGAGTTCTTGAAGGAGAAAGAAGATTTTGAAAGAGGAGGAACTACAATTCCAAGAAGATTCATCTACAAAGAAGATTTTCAAAGAATTTGCTAAGTTCTTTCTTTCCTTTTCAATTCTGGAATTTCTCTGTATTGTATTTGTTATTCTGATTGAATATGTGTAACTAAATCTGAATTGGTTGAGGGTGATTTCAAAGCCTCTTGATATGGATTTTGTGAGTTGATTGTGTAAGAAATTGTTATCCAATTCTCTAATTGAAGTTGCTTGTATTTTCCCATATCTAATACTTATGATTGCTTACTGATTGTATTTGGAATGGCCAACTGAATATAATCTGTTGTTGTCTATTGCTAGATTAGAAATCTTGATCCGTAATTGTCATGAATTTCCAATCATTAGTAGCAAAATTGTGATCAGAGATTGCAATTGGAAAATACAACCTAGGTTAAATAATCCGAACTTGTGTGATTATTGCTTAGATCAACCTATCTTTCTCATCGTAATGCTTCCATTGAATTAAACTTAGAGAGCTTGTTCTAGGTTGTTTAATGGATAGAGATTAAATAAAGAGCTTGTTTTATTTAACAACAAAGTAAGGAAAGATTGGGATAACAGAGCTTGTTGTTATCTACGGTTGATAACTTCAATGCTGTAATTGGATTACAATTCTATGTTAATTCACAAATTCATATCTTGTGGCAGAGAATGAACTCTTAACCAAGTGTCTCTCATTGATTTTTCACTCCATTTAACTTTGCTTTGTGTTATTTTTCATTTGCTTTCGTATTAAGTTTAGTTAATCAATCAACAAAACCCCCCCTGTTTAGTTTATTATTGCTGGAAAATAACAAATTCAATTAGAATCAATCCTCGTGGGAACGATATCTACTTATCACTTTATTACTTGTGCGACTAGTATACTTGCTAGTTTCGAACGCATCAAGTTTTTGACGCCGTTGCCGGGGATTGATTTTCTAATCAATTTGTTATTCTGTTTTTACTACTGATTCTTGATGGTTATTTCCTGATTGTTTGTGTTTAGGCTTTTATGTCCGAGGGAGAAGCGGATCAGCGACTTAAGAGAATTAAGGAGTTTCTCCAATCCTCGAATTTTAGACTAAATCGTTCAATTTCAACTCCACCTCCAGAATTTGACCTTGCACGACATACTTCTCTCCCATCTTCTTGCAGTTCAATCAAATCTGAATCAGAAGCAATGACGATGGAAAACGATCAGACTCTTAAGGAGTTAGCGGCTCCAATTATTGATCAACAAACGCTATGCATAAGCACCAATTCTGAGATAGATTTTGGACTTAAATCTGAACTGATTCATCTCTTGCCTATATTTCATGGTTTTGCAGGAGAGGATCCGAACAAACACCTCAGAGAATTTCATGTGGTATGCTCAAGTATGAAGCCAACCGGCATTTCTGAAGAGCAAATTAAATTGAGAGCTTTCCCATTCTCATTAGCAGATTCGGCAAAAAATTGGCTATACTATCTACCATCAGGTACCATTACCACTTGGAATGAGATGAGTAAACTCTTTTTGGAGAAATACTTTCCAGCCTCGAAAGTTAAAAATATTAGAAAAGATATTAGTGGCATTCGACAACACAATGGAGAATCACTTCATGAATATTGGGAGAGATTTAAAAGGTTATGTGCTAGCTGCTGTCTCTTATACACATCTAGATGTGTATAAGAGACAGATATTTCTATGAGGGTCTCCTACCTATGGAAAGGAGTATCATTGATGCCGCTAGTGGTGGAGCAC